>KN471420.1:23174-40239 GCA_000787095.1 Periophthalmodon schlosseri | reverse complement strand
CACACACATGTCACACACACGTCTCACACACACATGTCACACACACACGTCACACACACACAACAGAAACCTGTCACATACAATTGTAAATAGCTATTGGTATGTCTTGTTATTTCTTGTTTTGTCTTGTTATTTCTTGTTTTTCCTTGTTTTGTCTTATGTCTTGTTTTGTCTTGTTATGTCTTGTTTTGTCTTGTTTTGTTTTGTCTTGTAATGCCTTGTTTTGTCTTATCACCACTTGTCGCCAATGTATATGACTGGTCACTATGTTTGTCTGTCTTGCATTAAATTAAAAAATTAAAAAAAGCTGAAGGTAACACACACATTACACTGTGCAGTATAGATCTAAAATTAACACTTTTCTATTTAATAAAGTTTCTGGGGGTTTTGCTGTTGTTTTTCCAGGTGTGGATTCAGCAGAACTCGCAGCTTCTCTCAAATACAACCTGAATAAAAACACAGTGCTGACGGAGTTTAACATCCCGGACTACGACATCGAGGCCGGGATCAAGTTTGCTCTGAACAGTGACCCAGCAGCACCAGGACTGAGAGGCATCACCATCGACGTATCTAATAAAAACATCCCCCAGCTCTCTCTCACGGCACGCACACGGTACTAAAGGTTTATTATGTTTGAGGACTTGTAGATGTTAGATCTGAGGGTAAAATGTACTTGTACATGTGTCAGACTTGAGATGATGAAGGAGGCCATGCTGCAGCTCCAGGTGACCCTTCCCTCTTTGAACGCTGACGCTTCGATAACGTCAACTTTAAACATCGACGACATCGTCACTGTCGCCATAGAAACGGCTGTAAAACTCCCAGAGACGCTGTACGAACACAAAGTGTCACTCAAATATGGTAACTACCGGCAACCTAAATGATTTACTAAAAGTGTGTACAAAGTTGTCTGTGTAATCCCTCAGTTCTTTGTTAAGATTAGATTTAATTTTGTTTTATAGATGAAGACAAAATCGAGCTTGAACTGAAAACGGACGCAAATTCGGATATCCAGAAGCTGATCCCAGACGCAGAGGATCACCACCGGCAGCTGCAGCAGATGCTGGACGACATGTTGGACCAAAGAGTGGCCAAAACAGACATGAAACTACGGCACATCGTCACCAAAGGAATAGAGGCAAGACTACATCAAATACAGTGTCCTCCATTAAAACTGACAGCCTCTAGTAGAGCAGTTATTTCAATTTTTTTTTTAATTCTGATTGACAATGGGACTGTTCTTCTGTTTAATGGCACTGACTTAAAAAAAAGCATGTTTTTTTTCGAATGTTTTTATTGCACTGAAAAATGTAGAAAAACGTGCATTCTTACTGTGAGCAGGCTTGCATCTCCACAAACGTGACTCATTCTTGGGCTGGAGGAGGCTTGTCTCGGTGGAAGTGTTCTTCCTCTGGCTATAATTTTCCACAGTTATGGCAGTGCTACTAAGTATAGTTTTAACTTCATATTTCCATGGAATCGTGCAGGTGACCTGCCACCTCCAGAATGTTCCAAAGTGTTGCTTTAAAATCTCTAGGTGGTTCTTTATTGGGGCTTGAGGAGTTGTCGTATCATATATGTCAACTGACCTATGCCAACATATAAGGCAGTAATTAGGAGTTTGTTTGGTTAGTTTGATCAGCAACAAATTATTTCGTCAAGGGCGCCAATATTAGTCAAAGGTATTGTTTACAAAATGTACAATACAGAAACATTTCTTAATAATAAATAAATCATTTCTTAATAATTGTAGATGTTTTAGAGGTTGAGTCCATGCATTATTTATAGTAAAGTACTGTCTCCTTGCAGGCAGTTAACATCTGGATGGACAAACTCACAGCACAGTTCCCATATCTGGAAAAGCTCCGGAGCAAAAGGAGCGTCTCAGACCTCACCCTGCCCCCTTTACCGGAGAAACTGTTCTTCCAATAGTAAGTGAACGTCTGTACTGTGCTGCAAAAATAATATCTAAAATTTAAGTTAAAAGGATTTGAATTCAGAATTTTAAGTCTATATTTATTTACTTATTAGACCTAGGTTATCAAACCTGTTATAATATTTTGTTTGAATTAAAGATGCAATATGCAACTTTTCTCCTCAATGGTGCATCACCTGCTGGTCTCCATGGAAATGTTATTGCTTTGCCTGGAATGTTCCACAGTTTGCCATTGAATGTACTTATTTCCATACAAGGACATGATGCCACTAGGCCAAATTACAGGTCAGATCTATGGAGAGGCGACCCCGCTAACAGTAATAATGCATATTTTTTTAGGGTATTTTTAGTCAGTTTAAACAACTTATAACTGACTAAAGACTATATACATAAGACTATGCCATACTGTGGAACATTCCGGGCAAAACAATGATATCTCCATGGAGAAAAGCTGGTGCCGTAACTTCCACCAGAAAGGTTACGCAGTGCAACTTTAAATATTATGTACACTTTGAGGGAATTATAACGTATTTCTCATTTTACACTACAGCGATGGCTTGTTTCGATACCAGTTCAACAAAGACAGGCTGCTCCTCTCTCTGCCTCTACCACTCGGGGGAAAAACATCACAAGAGTTGGACTTCCCCGAACAAGTGACCTTTCCCGCGATCGATCTACCAAAAATAGGCCTTCACCTGCCCCCTCTGATTGTAAAACTACCCCCGTTCACCATACCGCCATTCTGGGATTTCTCTCTCCCTCTCCTCGGATTGGCTGAAGCGTCGGCAAAGATCAACAGTAACGTTTACAGTTGGGAAGGATCGATTTCCGGGGGCAACAACACGGTGGATGTCCCCAGTTACATGGTGCATTACAAAATCATGGCACAGTCTCCATTCTGCGTGTTGTCATACAAACTTGAAGGTAAGAATATCAAAAAACATAAAAAAACATATAAATTTGTTTAAAGATATAGTAGATATAAATAAATTGTATAAAATTTAATCTAATAAATGTGTATAGCAGCACTATTTTTGACATTTTGTTATGATCTGTGCAAGGAAGCAGATTATTAACCAGCTCAGAAAAAAAACTTTATTGTGAATAAAAAGACGTTTTTAGGCTGATTAAAATTAGTTATACTTACATAAATGCAAACTTAATAAAAAAAAACAAAAAACCGTATTTTCCGGACGATAAGTCGCACTTTTTTTCATAGTTTGGCCGAGTGCGCAACTTATACTTATACTACGATTTATATGTGAAATATATGTTTTTTTCTTCATTATTATGCATTTTTTGGCTGGTGCGACTTATACTCCAGTGCGGCTTATACTCCTGAAAATACGGTATATACCCGTATATGAAAAGCTGACCCTATTATGTATACACCCTATTAAGTATATTATGTCACTTATTTTTTGTTGATCATGTTTATGTTGTTCAAATAATTGTTAATTCAACATAAAATATTTAAATTGAAAAGGGTGACATAATATATTTGAATAGGTCAATGTTTAGTTTTCTTGAGTGTGCCCATAATAATAGAAGGCATTAAACAGATATTTCTTGTGAATAGTTTTGTTATAATGCACTTGTTTTGTCTCCTAGGCACTGGGATGGTGACTGGAAGTGCAGACGACAGCATGAAATCCCTCCTAACCAACACATTCAACCACTGCCTCATCGACACAAGCCTCAGCGTTGTCGAAACTTTGCGCGTTACCGACAAAATCAACGCAAAAGCCGATTACAAGGTGGAAATCTCTAGTCCCTTAGGCTTCGAGACGACTTGGTTCTACACCGCCCGGGCAACTTCCACACACAAACACGAGGAAGTCTCCGGAGATGGGACAGTGGATGGAAAACTCAAACTAGGATCCTATAATTCTGATATAACTTACACACAAAGCTACAGTCTCCGCCCACATGACAGAGAAGGAAGGGGAGAGTCAAGTTTGGTTTTCATTTGCCCCCTAGGCAAACTTCAGAACATAATTCAAGGAGTATACGTAAATTCAGAACTTAATATCATCTCCAAAACGAATGCTTTTGACGATGCCTTGAAACATATAGCAGAATTCAAATTTAAGGATTCACAGTTGACACTCAAATGTAATGGGATGGCAACGGGAATGGGCAAAGGTCTCACCAACAAAATGGAAGTTGGCGTATCTGACCAAATGGTGCTTTTTAGAGTTGAATCCCAAATTGAGGACACTAAAAATCAGATATATTCACTCCTCACAGGGTCTTTAGATGAAAACGGGTTGGAGGTAAAGACCGAAGGCTCTCTTATGTTCGAAATGGGCCGTGGATTACACAAAGCTTCCCTGGCGATAAAAAGAAATGGGTTAGTAACAAGTGGTACTAATGCGATCGAATGTAGTCCTGTGACGATTGAGAATATTTTTAATGGAGTTATAGACAGCAGTGGCGCAACAATGTCAACCAAAACCAGGGCAGTGGGCGCAGAAGGCAGAGGAGAGCTTGATATTGACGGGCAAGTAACGTCTTCTGAAGCTACTCTACAAGGCGTTCTTAAGGGCCATGCGTTTGATGGGACCACCAGAAACAACATGAATATATTAGTGAACCGAAATGGCTTGACTTTTAATGCAGACACAATGGGATCAATGAAGCAAATGCACGTGGAAAATAGCCACCAACTTACAGTCACATTATGGACAGTTAACCTGCGTTCAAAATCCAACAACTTTATTTGCGAAGATGTCTACTACAAGCAAGATACCAAGGTTAACATGCAGCCTTTTGTTAGCACCATTGATATGAAGAATGATTTGAAATTATATGAGCTAAGTTTGAGCAATGAAGGACATATGAAGCTTCGACCAACTAACTTAGATCTTGCCGGAAATGTTATGGGAGCATTTGGTGAAGACAACAACTTTAAACATATTTATGAAGTTAATTTTGCTGGTTTAGAAGGTGCTTTGAAATACACTACATCTGCACAAGCACTGGACACTCAGCTGAGACATAATTGCGAGTTTGAATTTGCGGGACTTTCTTCTACGACAAAATGTGACGCAAGAGTGAATTCGCAACCGCTCCGCCTAGACAGCACCTTAAAAGTTATGGCTTTACCGTTCAGTCTTTCTGTTGATGGGCTTGTCAGTAGTGATGGTGAAATGAAGCTACATGGGAAGCATACGGGACAGTTGTACAGTAGATTTCTATTCAAGGGTGAGCCGCTATCCTTAGCCTTTACGCATGACCACAGAATTTCAACCAATCATAAGCCTAGAAGAATGGAGGAGATCACAACCAATTTGGACAGCAAGTTGGAAGGACTATGGACGCCGAATAACCAACTTTTAAACTGGAAACTGAAATCAAAACTTAACAATCACGCATATAATCTAGATTTTAGTACTTACAATAATCCAGAGAAGATGGGAGCGGAGTTTGCTGGAGTTGTGCTCACGGACCTTTTGAGTAAGCTAACCAAAGATAGTCCAGATGAGGAGGAATTTGGCATGTCTGGGTTCCTTAAATATGACAAGAATACAGAATGCCATATAATTGAGCTGCCATTCATTGAAAGCTTTCCGGCTGCTTTTGAACAAGTCAAAACAACACTTGTTCAAGCCTTAGAATCACTTTACAAATACATTGACGATCTAGATGTTAATTTGGTCATATCGGATTTCAAAAACTGGCTGTCTGAGTTGCCAAAGAAGGTGGCCGATTTTATGGAAAAATATGATCTAGAAAAGTATATAGCTGTTGTTAATGATAAAATCGACTACTTGATGAATGAGTATTCAGTCACTTTGGAGGATTTGGAAAAAGCGGTGATGAACTTCAAAACAAATCTAGAGGAAACCATAACGGACATTGCCACAAAAATAAAAGAATTACTCGTCACGGCAAAAGATTTTGCTGAATCCGGAGAACTTAAGGACAAGATTACAAATGCACTTAAAGAGATTGGAGACCATCTATGGGCTTTTGATGAGAAATATGAAATTAAATTGTCTTTGGTGAAGCTACTTGTTGCTATGGAAGATATTTTGAGTCAAATCGATTTGCAAAAACTCACTGAAAGCAGCACCGCATGGCTAAAGGATCTGGATGCACAATATGGCGTAATGGACAAAATCAAAGGCTACCTATCTGAAATCAAGCAAGCCATTGAAGACTTTGATATCCAGAAGTTTTTCGAAGATTTGAAAGATTACATCCTATCAATCGACTTGGCAGCACATATAGACCAGCTTCAGTACACGATACCTTATTCAGATATTAAACGCACTTTGGAACATATGAATGATGTTATTGCCAACTGGATCGATGAATATGAAATCCCACAGAAACTCAATGCTGTTTACAATTACATAAAAGACCAGATCCTGAAGTACAGTCTTGATGAGAAGTTTAAAGAAGTACTGAATCAGCTAGATGTTCTCATTGACGACTTGAAGATCGAAGAAACGGTGCAGACAATTGTTGACGCAATCAAAAAAATCAATTTTGAATACGCGTACAGCAAAATAATGGACTTTTTGGAGCACATCACAAATGCCATTAAAGACATTGACTTCAGGAAACTTATAGAAAGCCTTAATGATAACATTGCCAATTTGATCAAGTCCATGAAGGAGTTTGACTATCATGTGTTTGTAGATGAGACTAATAAGAAAATGGCAGAGCTTGCCGATTACATAAATGAACAAATTAAACTCTACGAAATTGTTGAGAAAATTGAAGCTGTGAGGGAGTTTCTGAAAGAGGTCCAGAATTCGGTCTACACCTATTTGGATGAACTGAAAAATACCAAAGTGGCTGATGCGCTTGTCAGATTGAAAGGCGTAATAGACACAACGTTTTACAATGATGTTAAATTAAAAGCACTAGATGTTCTTGACGATATAAGAGAACGAATTTCAGATATGGATGTCATTACCGAAATAACGATCTATCTCCAAAGAGCAAGTGAATTCTACAAAAATACTGTTGATTTGATCTCGACAAAACTGACAGAACTGATTGACAAAATTACTAAATTGTTTAAGAATAGTGATTTAGCTGATAAGGTAAAAATGGCTATCGATGAGGCTTTCAATGCAATCAAAGAAGCTGAGATCAAAGTACCAACCTTTACTATACCACTTACTGATCTCGTCATCCCTGAATTCTCTTTGAATCTGAACAAATTGGATGAAATTAGCATACCGTCGGAGATTACCATCCCAGAGATTACCATTTTGAACACATACACTATCCCATCCTACACAATTGATTTTGAAATGGTAAAAGCCAAAATTGTCGCATTTATAGATGAACTTAAAATGTTTGAAATCCAATGGCCCGATCCAAATGAAATCTTCGGAGACCTAAAAGTTTTGTACCTTTTTGATTTACCAGATTTCACATTCCCAGAGATAACTTTATCTGAAGTCAAAGTACCAACTATAACCATCCCGAAAATAAACTTGGAAGCTTTTGAAATTACAATGCTGCCTATTCCAGCGATTGAAATTCCAGAAATCCCTAGCGATATTTGTATACCTGTTTTTGGCAAACTTTACGGAGAATTTAGAGTCAACTCACCACAATACACTCTTATAACAACAGGGAACATTGAAAACGCAACAACCACTTTGAAAAATCCCGTTTTTACCGCCTCACTCAACTCCGAAGCAACGTCAGTATTTAAACCACTTGAATACAATCTTCAAGTTGATGCCAAGTTGGAAGCTCCCAGAATGAAAAAAATGATATTTGCAGAAACGGTGAAAGCAACGCATATGGCTTTTTCAGTTGATCATGAAGGAATACTTACCCTAACAAGCTCATCTGCGGAAGCTAACGCAAGAACCAATGCTAAAGCTACAACTCCTGTTTACACTGCTGATTTGATGAACAGTGTCGTGCTTTCTCTTAAAGGTGGCATTTACGCAACTTGTGACACTATGTACAGTCACAACTTGGATCTCCCATCTCTCGAGTTTTCGAGTCAAGCTAACGTCAAACACATAGGTGCCACCACTTTGGAATCCGGTAAAGTGTCTGTTACCGCGGAAACGAATGCCAATTGCAAATGGTCCATTGACGATTACTCTGATGAAGGCACTCACAAAAATAAACTGGATTTTAACATTGACCTAAACATGGCTAAGCTAATATATGACGCAGAAACTGATGCTAAATCTTTCAAATCAAAGGAATCGTTAACGGTTGAATCTGTTGTACTAAGCTTTGTCACCATAGCAGCTCGAAATGAAATGGATATCCCATCTTTGAAGAAAAGTGCAACCGTTTTGGATGCCGAAGCTAATATCGGCGAATTAAAACTAGCCATTACGGCTACTCATGACTGTGAGTATACCGGAAGTGTTCAAGGTACCGAAGTAAGCACCCTAGATTTCAAAATACATCCATTTGAACTAATTCTTGATGCTAAAAACAAGGCTAACCTAAAGATTTTCCTTCCTTTAAAACTTACTGGTAAAGTGGACCTCCAGAATGACTACTGTCTCATTTTGAACTCAGAAAAACAGAAAGCATGTTGGCTGGCTTTGGCTAGATTTAACCAATACAAGTACAACCACAACTGTGTAATGGAAAACAACAACAACGAAATTTACTTGCATAAAATGATAAACGCAGAAGCGAATCTTGAGTTTTTGACGGTACCGCTCTCGATCCCAGAAATGACAATTCCTTATTTGGAAAAGAACACTCCAGCTATTACAGACTTCTCTTTATGGGACCATGCTGGGCTCAAATATTTGCTCCACACCCCTCAACAATCTTTTGACTTCAACTTGAAACTTCACTACTTTAAAAACCCCGAACCATATATATTGCAACTGAATCTCGAGCCATTTAACAACGCAATTAGAGACAATGCTAACGTGATTCAAGAACAGTTTGAAATGCTGAGAGACAAAATAGTTGGTCTATTGAAGGAATCACACAGCCAGGTCAAGAAACGCTATGTCAAGCACAAAAAGGACACTTCGAGTATACCTCCAAGAATAATAACCATCCCTGGATACAAAATACCAGTTCTAAATATCGAAGTTTCACCATTCTCAGCCGAGTTGCCTGCGTTCAGCTATGTAGTGCCCAAGGAAGTTAGCACACCTAGCTTCAAGGTCCCAGCGCTAGGCTTCTCCGTACCATCTTACACACTTGTCCTACCATCTTTGGATCTGCCAATCGTTCACATCCCAGAAACTTTAAGCAAAATACAGATGCCAACTTTCACGTTCCCTGATCTCCCAAACAGCATTGAAATCCCAGCTTTAGGTAACTTTACTCTTGACTTTTCATTCAAGTCTGCAGTGATTGCTGTAAGCACCAATGGTGATCTTGTAAACCAGCAAGACATTGTGGCTAGGTTCGCTGCTAACTCTGCATCTGTTTTTGAAATTTTGAATGGCAAAATGGACGGAACGACAAGTTTGACCAGAAAAAGAGGTATTAAACTAGCTACTACGATCACCTTGGAACACCAAAACGTTCAAGCTAACCACGAATGCGCAATTAGCCTCAGCAAGATTAGCATTAGTTCCTCTATTGCCAATAGTGTAAAAATTAGCATGCCGTACCTCAATTTGGACTTTGATCAAGCTATTGAAGGAAATACACAAACCACACCAACTGTTAGCGCTAAGAGTAAACTCAAATATATGTTCAATATTCCTGTGATAAATTCGGCAGGTAAAGGCACTTTTGACGTGCTATCCGAACTTGAAACTCTTCGCTCCCATATCTTGATGGACACCTCTACACAAGGCAAGTCAGACATCACTTTAATGGATGAATGGAATATTGTGCATGATTTAAATAACAAAGTAGTTTTCTACCTCAGTGTTGACGGCCTTAGAACAACTGTTACAACTTCTGTTAACTCTGATATTGAAAAACAGGAAAAGCTAAAAAGAAGTACCGGCGATAACTTATTTCATTTAGATGCTGTTGAAAATTTTGCTTTTGAAATCACCTTGAGACGAATTTTTGCAACTATGGACTTTACCTGCAATAATAATGCCAATTTGGAGTTTTTCAACACCAATGGTAATCATGTGGTTACAGCTGAATTAGATTTAGTTCCTTTGAAATCATTTAAAACAAAACTGGACATTGATTTAAAACAGCCAAGCAGTTTGGGTCATATGGGATTTATTCGTAAGATTAACCTTGAAATCACATTTGAAAAACAGTCTCTTTCTTGGATTGCAAAAGAACAAATAGCTTCATTCATTCACGGCTGCAATTTTGTCATGGCCAATGAAGAAAGCGAAGCTCGTATGGACTTGAGTGAATCAATGGAAGGGCATCTGGCTTTTCTGAAGTCTATACGGATCCCAGTTTATCAGAAAAATTTGTGGGATGTGCTAAAGTTTGACCAGGTAACCAATATGGACGACTTACAAGTGCTCAACATCTCATCTAGCGTTGTTTATACAAAGTCAACGGATGGCCAAGAGTATAGTTTGGTTTATAGGCTTTTTGAGGATGGAGTTATGTTCACAATTCCCGAGTTTACCATTCCTGTCCCCTATTTTATCACAGAAATCCCAGCAGCTATCAGAAAAATAGACATGCGATTTGAAGAAATTGAAATTCCGGATTATGTAACCATCCCTCCTGTTTTGTCAATACCTGAGTTTGACGTCCCATTCACCAACTTACACATTGAACCATTCGTTTATGATCTAAAGGAATTACAAGTACCCAAAGTTATCACAACCAAGGCGTTTGACATCATGATTCCTGGATTGCCGATAATATCCGTGCCTAGTTACGAAATCAACACGGAATATGTCCAAGAAAAAATGTCATTCCTTTCAGTCAAATTTCCACAATATAATATCCAGCTTTCATCTTTCACGCTTCCAAAATCAATCAGTATTGGAGACCTCACTTTCGATCTAGATGACATCAAAAACTACATTTCAAACTTTGAGCTTCCAACTATTGTAATCCCAGAACGGCCAATTGAAATTCCAGAAATGGACTTGTATCTGCCCTCGAGTATCTTCATCCCAGGATTTGGAGCGCTCACTGCCACCGTTAAAGTTGCTTCTCCCATTTATAATGTGTCAACCACCGCTAATGTGGAAAAGAGGGGATCCGACCTGGTGACGGGTCTCAACTCTATCTGCACATCCACCGTGATCTTTTTGGAGTATGACGTCACTGGTAAGGCCAAGATCGTTTATAGTTAGAGGTGGGAGATATATCGAAAAATGGATTACCGTATATTGCGATAGGCTGGGTTCACGTGGGATCTCAACATTATAGAATCTTTATAGTTTAAAATGGAGCTGGAGACAGGTCAGAACTCTATGGTGGAATTTGCTGTGTAGCTGTCAGATTGCAGGTTTGTTGATTGTAATTACTTGGCCTATCCACATAAAACAAAAACTGACAGAGTTCAGTGTTTTCTCTGTGAGATAAAAGTAACAAAATTCTTTTTTTGTGTTTATTTTGTTTTGTTTTTTTCACAAATGCTTCAGAAAGTGGTGCCATTATTCAACTTCAAGACGTGATTCTTGTCAGTTGAAATCACTTAAAGCAATAAGATTAATACGGCATATTTTGTCTCTCTTTCTCTCTCTCAACTCTCTGTCTCTCTTTGCCTGTCTCTCTCTGTTTGTCTCTCTCTCTTTGTCTCTCCCTCTCTTTCTCCCGCTCTCTTTCTCTCTCATTCTGTCTGTCTGTCTCTCGCTCTCTCTCTCTGTCTGCCCCTCCCTCTCTCTTTCTCTCTCTCTCTTTCTCTCTCTTCCTCTGTCTCACTCTCTCTCTCTCTCCCTCTAGCTCTTTCTCTCTGTCTGTCTCTCTGTCTGTGTCTCTCTTTCTCTAGCTCTCTATCTCTCTCTTGCTGTCTCTCTCCCTCTCTCTCTCTCTCTCTCTCTCTCTTGTTGTCTCTCTCTCTCTGTCTGTCTCTCTCTTTCTCTCTGCCTCTCTGTCTCTCCATCTTTCTCTCTGTGACATAAAAGTAACAAAAGATGCTCCAAAGACGTGATTCTTTGAGTTGAAATCACTTAAAGCCATAAGATTAATATGGCAAGTTTTATATATTTTTGTAGAGCCAACACCAAACAAATAATCATCATGTTATATGTAAAAAATATTGTCTGAATATCGTTATCATCCACCTCTATTTATAACTAACACATGTTTACTCTTGCTAATGGTCACATTTCTAACATCTTGTTATATTTTTGTCTTCTCAGCCTCTGCAACTCTGGGATTTAATGATAAAACTTTCAACCTCAAGGGGAATATTGACTTTGTTCACAGTGACGTTAATGTGAAATGGCAACATAATTTTCTCAGAACCCCAAGGTAATCCAGACAGTCATGGCCGTTATTTACCATTACCATTATTATTCTGTGGTTCAAAATATTAAGAATAGACACGAGTTTGTATTTTGATTTCAATTTTGCTGTGAATTCAAATGTACTTTTTGAACTCCACAAATATATAATCTGTGTATTGCTTTTTTTGTTTTGACAGAATGAAACGTCAAGCCTCTACATCTGACCCTTAGTAAGTGCAGCAACTCTCTTCCACTATGTCACGTAATATGTCTTAAAGGCGCATTGTGTAACTTCTGTCTGCCAACTGTGTAGCTCCACGGAGATGTTACTGCGTTACCTGAATGTGGCGAATCAGAAAAATTAAATAGTACGCCTTCAAATAAACTTGTCTAACCTGTTTTTGCCTTGTTTTTAGTGTATATTCTCACACTCTCACGGTCGACATCACCAGTCCGTTATTCGCTGATGTGGGTTACCGAATGGCGGCTCGTAAAGATGGCGTCACTGCGTCTGTCTCGTCTCCTACGACTGGTTTCCTCGGACTCCAGCTGCAGAGGAGGTCCCCATCCCAACTGTTTGGAAAACTCTTTGTCCGATACCTGGTAAGACGTGCGCTAACTCTAAAATGCTTTTGTATTGTTTTGTAAGTGTTTTAATTGTCTGATGATGTTTGAGTGCATACAAATATACCACTGTCTCTCTCTGTCTCTCTGTCTTTCTGTCTCTCTCTTTGTCTCTCTCTGTGTCTTTCTTTTTCTCCCTCGTTCTGTCTCTCTCTTTGTCTCTCTCTCTGTCTTTCTTTTTCTCTCTCGTTCTGTCTCTCTCTTTGTCTCTGTCTATCTTTCTCATTCTCTCTCTTGTTGTGTTTCTCTCTTTCTCTGTCTCTCTATGTCTCTCTCTTTCTGTCTCTCTGTCTCTCTCTGTCTTGGTCTCTCTCTCGTTCTGTCTCTCGTTCTGTCTCTCTCTTTCTGTCTCTCTCTCAGTGTCTCTCTCTTTCTCGCTCTCTTTGTCTCTCTCTGTGTCGCTCTCTTTCTCGCTCTCTTTCTGTCTGTCTCTCTTTGTCTCTCTCTGTGTCTCTCTCTTTCTCTCGTTCTGTCTCTCTCTTGTTCTGTCTCTCTCTGTGTCTCTCTCTGTGGATGGGTGATTGTGTTGTTTGGCTTTGCACATTTCTTTTAACTGACAAGTGACACATAATAAATGTATTGTTAAAAGTCAAAAGTTTCTCTCCCTCTATCTGTAGCGCTCTCTCTCTCTCTCTTTCTTTCTTTCTTTCTCTCTCTGTCTCTCTGTCTCTCTCTCTCTGTCTCTGCACCCCCATCTCTGTCTCTCTCCCCCCTCTCTCTCTCTCGCTTTCTGTCTCTCTCTCTTTCTCTCTGTCGCGCTCTCTCTCTCTTTGTTTCTCCCTCTCTTTCTCTCTCTGTCTGTGATTGTGATTGTATGGTTGTGTGACAAGTGACACATAATAAATGTATTGTTAAAAGTCAAAGTCTCTGTCTCTGCCCCCCATCTCTCTCTCTCTGTCTCCCTCTCTGTCTTTCTCTCTCCCTCTCTTTGTCTCTGCCCTCCTATCTCTCTCTCTTTGTCTCTCTCTCTTTTTCTCTTTCTCCCTCTGTCTCTCTCTCTCCTTCTCTCTCTGTTTCTCTCTCCCTGTTTCTCGTCTCTCTTTTCTCTTTTTCTCTCTCTCTCTCTCTCTGTCTGTCTCTTTCTCCCTCTCTGTCTCTCTCTGTTTCTCTGTCTCTCTCTCTCATGCATTTATGTTAATTATCTTTTTTCGTTTATGTTGTTTTTAACTCTTTAAATCAATTCCAACAAAATGAAATGGCACGAGCAATAAACAGACAAACAAACAAACAAACAAAACTTATCAATATGTTTTTTTTTCCAGGCGACTCCAGAGAAAGACACAGACATCCTCACATTCAAAGCCACTCTGCGAAACTCGGAAAAGCTCTCCCTGCAGTCGTCCTTTAACCTGGACACTCTACACAACGTGATGGAAGCAACCAAAGACCGAATCCCCGCTGCAAACGAGGCTATTCTCAAAGTTCTCAACAAGTACCACACTGCGCACTTTGGTTTTGATCTGAACCGCGGTGGGATGAAACTTAAAAACACTTTCTCCAACGCAGTGGAGCGAGCGTATTACGAATTCCCCGTATCTTTCAGTGGACTGCAGAATTCCATAGACGAGATAAGCGACAAAGGGATTGACATTTACAGGAAAGCGTCAGACGACCTTATGTCTTTCAACTTGCAAGATTTTGTCGAGAAGTTGGAGAAACAACTTTTAGATATTGATAAATTCGTATTGGGACAGATACCAGAATTAGAGTCAAACCTCCATATATACTTAAGGGATTTAAAGTTCACAATTCCAGGTTACGAGGAGCAAATTTCCGGTTTGGACATTTCTGCCAAAATCCGCGCAGTTACCGATCATATCACAGAGAGAGCGGTTAAACGGTTTTTGAGTCTTATAGAAATGATCACCAGCCGTATTAAAGAAATCGAGTTCATGATACCGGGGACAGACGTTTTCGTGAGCGGGGAACAGATTTTGAAACGCTTAGATGAATATAAAAGACGATTGAAACTGGAGCTGTGGGATGCGTTTAGAGATTTGTCCGAAAAGTTGAGTGAGGTATTCAAACTGATTGTTGAAAGGGGGCAGGATTTTATTAATTATCTTAGTAACGAAAATAAGAAAATTGCGTCTAAAATCGAAGCCGTATTTGTGGAGGTGAAACAGTTGTCAAAAGAGCAAAGTGGAAAAGCAGGTGGCGTGATCGCAGAATATAAGGACTCAACTAAAGAAGTTATTCACAATGTTTACATCTCATTTGATATGGACAATATAAACAAAGAGGCCAAAGACTTTGTTGGATTTTTACAGTTAAAACTTCACAGTGGACTCAGAAAAAGCATAGATTTCATGTCAAAAGCGTCAGAGAGCACAGCGCCTTACGTTAAAATGACAAGTAAAAGAGTAGAAATTGAAATTCCTTTACCGTTTCTATGGAAATCGTTTAGCGAATGGCCGACGATACCAAGAGAGTGGTTTGACACTGACGCTTCAGTGTAATATGAATACGTCGTTTCAAATATTGTATTTTATGTGAAATGTTTGTCAAATCTTTTTGTGTTTTTAAGTGTAACAGGAACGAAGGGAAACTTGGGGACAGGTGTAAAATTATAAATATTTAATTAAAATATTTTACGACTGAAACTTTGAGATTAAACTAAGAGCAGTACGAAAAAGTGGTTTCTTTTAGGTTTTGCCCAAAATGTACACAGGTTTCATATATATTTAAAGACAAACGATCCTATTTAGTGATAGGCTTAAAAACACTAATTTGTGAATATAAATTGTATTGTAATTGCAGTACAGTATTATTTAAATTGGTTTAAAATGATCTAATATATTAAAAAAACTGTCTAAATATTAAGGAATAATTCACATTGGATAGAAGTTTTTTGACCGTTAATTTATTTGGGACACAAAAGGCACTGATTTCGTGGAATGACCCTAAAAAAATATGAATGAAAGTTAATTTTATATGAATTAAACATGTATTAACAAAACAGTGTTTGTGTTTTATGTTTCAAAAGGCCGTGTTATTACAGAGCTATAAAGGGATGATTTTCTCTCTCACTTATATAGTAAAACAGGAGTAGAATAGGGTTGATTTTCAAAATACTGTAGCTAAAAGTGTGTTACTCTAAAGAACTCTAAAGAAATACTATACATTACTCTGCCATAAAGAAATGATCATATCAAGGCCTCAGTCTTATTAACAACTACAGCAATTTGACCCTTATTCTTGACATAAGTTATTCTTCATACAGAGTTATTTTAAAACTTTAGATTTTTCCTATGCCTATATTTTTAACAAAAACGAAGGCCTATTACGACAATGGCAAAATGATGATATGAACAGATGTGGAGGCTGGGTAGAGACTCAAGATGGGGGCTCGGTCTCAGGCGGTTAGCCCCACCGATTCAGGACCCGCCCCTCTCTGTAGATGGTGGGGTCCTCGGGCTCGAGAGGGGTCGAAAGAGCGGAGACAGACGGTATTGCCGGCATAGGCTTGTAGAAATAGGGCTTCTGGGTAATTAGAGGTGTGGTTGAGGTGAGCTGTGGTCTGCTGGAGAGGAACAGAAGGGGGTAGAGGCGTGGCCCTGGAGAGGAGCAGAAGGAGGTTGAGGCGTGGTCCTGCTCCTGAATCTCTGTGAATCATATTTACTCCAAATATACTCCACATATACTCCATAGACTCCATATATATTTCATATTCTCCATGTACTTCATATACTCTATATGCTCCACATATACTCCATATACTCCATATACTCCACATATACTCCATATACTCCACATATACTCCATATATTCTCCATACACTCCATATATACTCCATATACTCCATATATTCTCCATATACTCCATATACTCCACATATACTCTATACTCCATATATTCTCCATATACTCCATATATTCTCCCTATACTCCATATACTCCACATATACTCGTATACTCCATATATTCTCCATTTACTCCACATACTCCACATATACTCCATATAAACTCCATATATACTCCATATATACTCCATATACTCCATATACTCCATATATACTCCATATACTCCATATACTCCACATATACTCCATATACTCCATATATTCTCCATATACTCCATATATTCTCCCTATACTCCATATACTCCACATATACTCGTATACTCCATATATTCTCCATTTACTCCACATACTCACATATACTTCCATATACTCCATATATTCTCCATATACTCCATATAT
>KN471420.1:0-12478 GCA_000787095.1 Periophthalmodon schlosseri | reverse complement strand
GCCCCCCCCCCCACTAGAAATGTTACATAGTGCCTCTTTAAAGATCCCAACGCTTCACTGAGGTTCTTGACGTCAACACGGCCGCACTAAACCCCGCGGGTTTTACCGACGGGGGGCTGCGCAGGTCACGGGTTTATATCCTCGCGACGTTAAAACTCACACTCAGGTCCAACCACGAACCGCAAACCGGGACCACAAACCCGACCAATGTGGAAGTAATTACCCAGAGGCCCCAGGGATCGCGGCTCTTTGATCCAACAAGTCCCAGAACACACAGGGCCGCGTTTGTGTTCGCGGGAACCTGGTTCGTTACCGCTGTCTCTCGCCCGATACGATATCTCGCCTCGAAATCGCTCGTGTTTTGCTTTTTTCATAGGTTTTTACACCAGATGCCCTCCCTGAAGCGGCCTTCTGAGTTTTGCGGAGTAAATCGCGACGTCAGCGGGTCGGGGCGATGATAAACTGGCACCGTTGTCGTAGCGATTGGCAATTCAAAATAACATATCCGGCGTTTTGAATGGTGAAAAGTTCTCAAAAATGGCGGCTATGAACAGGAAACTGAAAGTCGTGCTGTGCAAATGCAAGAATCAGTCAAATATTAATAATTCTAAAGGCTAATACGTTGCAAAAAAAAAAGGTGTGAATGGACGACTGGTTAGAGCACTTGTCCATCAACTTAAAAGTCAGAGGTTCAATTCCCGCTTGGACCGATTTCTGCCATTGTGTCCCTAAGCAAGACGCTTCAGATGGGCCAATCACCACCTGCAATAGAAGCTCATCACCACCGAATGTGGAGTGAATGAATATTGACACAGTGGAGCTTTGATGAGTAAAGTGCAAGGTTATAGTCTTCTGCTTCTTCTGCTTCTTTTTATGCTTCTTCTTCTTCTGCCTTTTTTCTGCTTCTTCTTCTGCTGCTTCTTTTTCTGCTTCTTCTTCTGCTGCTTCTTTTTCTGCTGCTTCTTCTGCTACTTTTTCTCCTTCTTCTTCTGCTTCTTTTTCTGCTGCTGCTTCTTCTGCTTCTGCATTTATAAAGCATGCTTCAAATCTAACTGCTTCTTCTTCTTCTTCTGCTTCTTCTACTTCTTCTTCTTCCGCTTCTTCTTTAAAAGCTATTTACAAGGATCAGCAGCTGTGTAAAAAGGGAAATGACCATATCCTCCAACTAGGTACTCCTCCTGCCTCCAGATCTGAACATGGTTCCTCTCCCCGGGGTTAAATTTAGCGAGCAAAATAAATAGATATAAAAGTAAAAATCTACCTTAGCGTTTACAACATAACTCTGCAGACCTGTGCGGTGACAGATTTATTGTCTTGTTTTTCAATAATGCCGCAATCCCTTTAAGAGTACTTCCCTTTAAGTGAGTGAGCGCATGTAAAGTAACCGCACATTAAGGCTCCTCAGCAGGGGGCGCATTCTTGTCCGTGTAGAGCCGAGGATGGTCTGAGTTTTAGTCGAGGCTCAAGAAGCTTTTGAAGGTTAGAATTTGGTAAATAAATGCTTGTCAAACTTTTCAGGTTAAGCAGAATCACCTCCGGAGATATTTGGTTTTCCGGGCGTGAACTTCCAAGACCACAGCGAGTGAGGAATGTGCTCGGTCTAATCAGTTCTAAAACACTAAAAAAAGAAACTAAAATAGAACAACAACCGAGTTACCAGGTCTAAACCAGGTAAAAGTTAAACCAGGGCTAACAAGTCCAGAACCAGGACTAACCTCGGTCTAAATCAGGGTTTAAAGAGGCGCTATGTAACTTTTCTTGTTTATGGTTTGTCATCTGCTCCATTGAAATGTTAGAACGTTCCAAACCACGGCCCTAATTTTATCGATCTCCACGGAGACAAGCAGGTGGCAACACAGGCAAAGTTACAAGTAAAATCTGAGGAAGATGCGTCAACTCGTAGTAAGAAGGTATTTTTTTTTAGCAATCAAAACACGTGCAGTTGAATAAAGGCAACATTTATACTTTTAAAGGTTCTATATCACACTAAACTGACTCTTGTAGCTTTAAGTCATGTTATGATGTTACCTCCTCCTCAAAAACAGACCTGGAGTTCTGTTTTGTTTCATTCGCACATGTTTGAGTAACTTTTTATTCTTAGTCTGGCTACATCTCCAAAACTCGAAATGCTCTGTTCCACCTTGAGATGTCATGAAGTGGTAGTTTTCAAGTTAACATCTACTTTTTACTTTTAGTTCAGTAGAGATCGGCAATTCCAGGGCTGAAATGATCCAAATGATTCTAGTGAAGGTGTGTGGAGTTTAAAAACACAGGGGAGCACTTCCTGTATCACCACATGATGACATCACAAGGTGGAACAGAGTGTTTTCAGTTTGAGAGAAGAACTCAGCCTAAATGTGCAGGGTTTGTGTGTTAAACGTGTGTGAACGAAACAAAACACGACTCCAGGTCTGTTTGAGACGAGGAAACAACATTAGAACATAGATCAGAAAACGGCGTAAAATGAGCCTTTAATGCCAGACCTTGGGACATTCCAGCCAAAGCATGAACCTCTCCATGGAAACAAGCAGGTAGTGAACGCCAACCTGAAAGTTACATAAACGAGGACTACAGCAGAACTAAACCAACTAACTAAGCGAGGACAACCCAAAGGACAGGACCAGGATCTGCTGAAGTAACTGTCAACGACACGTTTGTGAGTTAAAACGACTTTAATTCAGAATGTCAGTGTGAATGGACGACTGGTTAGAGCACTTGTCCATCAACTTAAAAGTCAGAGGTTCAATTCCCGTTGGACCGATGTTAGAGCACTTGTCCATCAACTTAAAAGTCAGAGGTTCAATTCCCGCTTGGACCGATTTCTGCCATTGTGTCCCTAAGCAAGACGCTTCAGATGGGCCAATCACCACCTGCAATAGAAGCTCATCACCACCGAATGTGGAGTGAATGAATATTGACACAGTGGAGCTTTGAGAGGCTTTGACGAGTAAAGTGCAAGGTTGTAGTCTTCTTCTGCTTCTGCTTCTTCTTCTTTTGCTTCTGCTTCTTCTTCTTCGGCTTCTTGTTCTGCTGCTTCTGCTCCTTGTTCTGCTGCTTCTGCTCCTTGTTCTGCTTCTTCTGCTTGTGCTTCTTTTTCTTCTTCTTCTTCTGCTTCTTGTTCTGCTTCTTCTGCTTCTTCTGTTTCTTGTTCTTCTTGTTCAGCTTCTTGTTCAGCTTCTTTTTTTACTACTTCTGCTTCTTCTGTTCTTCTACTTCTTCTTCTACTTCTACTTCTACTTCTTCTGCTTCTTCTACTTCTTCCAGGCCAATTTACAGGGCAGATCTGTGGAGGGGCGACCCCGCTCACAGTAAGAATGCAGGATTTTCAAAGTGTTCAAAGCAACAAGTAAATGAATAAATGCAAAACAGATAAGTTTAACAAACTCCACTGAGACAAGCAGGTTCAGACCCTCCCACCAGAAAGTTACAGAGTGTGTCTTTAATCGAGCTGTTTTAACTCGCTTAGAGTGTCTTTTTTTTTACAGTGTATTCACAGGTTCTTGGTGAAAAAAAAAAAGAATAGAGAGAGAAGAAAAGAAAAAAGGAAGTGTGGAGGAACATTCATTTGAAAAAGCAACAGAATCAACATCTGGAAGTTCTTTCACCTCTCGACCCCTCCCCCCCTCCTCTCCCCTCCTCCTCCTCCTCCTCCCCCCTTCTCCTCCTCCTCCTCCTCCTCCTCTTCTCCGCTCCACAGGCCTCCTATAGTCCGAGTCTGGAAAGAGTTAAGTCCCACACACACGACTACAGGAGAGCGTGTTGGTATGTGCCTTTAAACACACATAGACCTATAGCGACGCTAAAACACGTCTACTCCGTGTTTAAAGGCGCTGCACTTTATTCTTAAAACGTGAAAAACGAGTTCGGTACAAACAGTTTGCAGTGGTCCAAAGTTACTCCTCACTGACCTTATCCATTCAGAACATCCTAACTATTCACCGCGATGAGTTTAGAAGCACTTTTCACAACTTTCAGAGACCAGAGCTAACCACAACTAGCATGCAAACGCGCTTTTCCTGATTCTCGGACAATAAAATTCTTAATAATTGAACAGAGCGGAAATATTTTAACCTTAAACGCTACTTATGTAATATATCTGCACTGGGGAGACATTATTTATAATTTGAGTCCTACAAAACCAAATTTCTGTTCTCCCTTAATCTAAAATGAAGTTATTTCTACTTAAATAATTTATATATTTTTGATAGTAAAGCAAAAGGTCAGAAATACTTTGAAACCAGTCAGATTTACTCAAATAATATAGACTCAAGTCATGTTTTGCAGCGTAAACGTAGACGTCTGTCTCGGTGCCAATCAAAGCAAACCACATTAAGAGCTTTACAAATGGGATTATTTTTAGACTGAAGTGAAACTGAGAAACTTGAATCCATCATAATGACGTCTCAAAAATATTACCGTGACTAAAAGAGCCTGTTATTTCCCAGTCTTGGTACAGACGTAAATACGATCTAAGGTGAATGCGTTTGCTCCTCGTTTGACCCGTTCGTTAATGCGAAACACTCTTTAACCATGGTTTGAATTTAAACTTTGCGTTGTTCGGTTTGCGTCTTTATAAACTTGGCTTTAAATCACACACATGTCCGAAATTACGTCACTTCAAGGTCTCTTCTCTTGACAGAAACCTGTTCACGTTATGTCCTCCGCACGTCCCCCGCTGCGTAATCTAAACCAGCGCACGGAAAAAGAAGTGAACATCGGTTAGAATGACTCGGACTTGCGCAATTTCACCATATTTTACAGTTCGTTTCAGTTCTATAGACATTTTTCCAGTGCTTTTGTTTTTGTTTTATGTGGTTGACCAATAAGTTTAACATCTCTACGGCAAACTAAAGGTGCACTATGGAATTTTACCTGCTTGTCTCCACGGCGACGGTTTAGCTTCGCTTGGGAGCGTTCCACAGTACGACATTAAACGTACGTCTCGCTTCTATTCAATTACTTAAGTGTTTTTATTGCCCCGTAATACACTGAAAAACATGGCTCTCCTCTCCGCAGACCTGTTCGGTAACCTAGCCTGGTGGCGTCGTCTGCTCGTTTTTTTAAGTTTAAGGTCCCACTGTGGAAGATTCCAGTTAAAAATTACAAAACAATGACATCTCCATGGAGACGAGCAGGCGACAGAAGTTGGGAACTGCACCTTTAAGTGTTGGTTTAGATCCAAATGAGTTCATCTTAGGTCATACTTGGAACTTGGAACTTGGAACTTATTTGAGAGTGAGCCGCATCCAGTTACTGCGTTTGTTTTTATAAAAGCTCTGTATTCTACATTGGCACGTGCGCATTTTAAAGGTCCTAAATTACACAAAACTGACTCTTGTGAGCTTTAAGTCGTGTTATAATGCGGTTACTCCTCAAAAACACACCTGGAGTCGTGTTTTCTTTCATTCACACGTTTGAGTAACGCTTTATTATTAGTCTGGAGATCTCCAAAGCTCGAAATGCTCCGTTCCACCTCGTGACGTCACGAAGCGGTCGGTAGTTTTCAAGTCAACGTCTACCTTTTACCTTCAGTTCAGTAGTAGATCGGCAATTCCAGGTCTGAAACGATCCAAACGATTCCAGTGAGGGACTTATTCCGGTCCACCTCGGTCCTGCAGCTGTCCGTATCAGATGTACAGCGTGTTATCGCTGCCTTTATGTCACTCATAATCTTTTAGTCTCTTAAATCTCAAACCACCTCATTTATCTGTCAGTTTATCTCTGTCCTGACACGGAAATCCTCTCGGGCCGGTCTGAACCGCCGGCTGCAACTCGACTCTGTATCGGATCAGAGTATTGAGGATTTTGTTGGTTGGCATGACGATCGCATATTTGAAAGGTAGCATCACCGGTGCGGGACGTTTTAGGTGCCGCATGCCGCGTGCAAGAGAAAAACAAGTCGTAAATGTTAGACTTGTGTCAGCTGTAAGTTCAAAAGTCACTCGCACTGTACGTTACGTCTGTTGTTGTTTTCTTAAAGGTCCTATATGACACAAAATGGACTCTTGTGAGATTTAAGTCATGTTCTAATGCTGTTACTGCCTCAAAAACAGACCTGGAGATGTGTTTTCACTCACACATGTTTGAGTAACTCTTTATTATTAGTCTGTCTACATCTCCAAAGCTCAAAACGCTCTGTTCCACCTTGTGATGTCGTGAAGCGGTAGTTTTCGAGTGAACATCTACATTTTACCTTTAGTTCGGCCGAGATTGGCAACTCCAGGGCTGACTTTATCCAGGAGGTGCGTGAGGTAGTGGAGGTGTGTGGACTTTAAAAACACGGTGGAGCACTTCCTGTATTACCACATGATGACATCACAAGGTGGAACTGAGCGTTTTCTTGTTTGAGAGAAGAACTCAGCCTAAATGTGCAGGGTTTGTGCGTTAAACGTGTGAATGGAACAAAACACAACTCCTGGTCTGTTTGTGACGAGGAAACATTATAACCTAGATCAGAAAAACGGCGTAACATGAGCCTTTAAGCGAGACACTTCATCTACGTCGTTTATGCCAGTCACGCTATAAGGCTTGATGTGACAGGAAGGGCATCCGACATAAAATTTATGGCAACCCAGAAGGAATAAATGGACATTTGCAGTGTTCCAACTCTTGTCCTGAAGTTTCACTATATGCTGCCTTTCATTAACACAGTACAGTCTTTGTGTTAGATGAGGATAGATATTTTTGTATATTTTATCTGGCAACAAGCCGTATAGAAAAGTCTCTGTGTGGTGTGTTTGTGTAACACAGCAGACAACATTGTGCAGGAACTCGAGAAGGAATAAAAGGCGAACGTGATACAACTCCATGTAGTTTAGGTGTTGAATGTAAGATTCCAGCGTTGTCTCTTTACGGTGTCTGTGCTGCTGGTTCAGACTTTGTTGTTGTGTCCACAGGCAAGACACTTCGCCCACGTTGGTCCTTCAAAGTTATACGGCTGGTTTTGAACGGCAGGACGTCCGGCGTAAAACTTACCAATCCCCAATTTCAAAAAAACATTTACATTTTCCAAAAAAATCCGATTCCTACATGAACTGTTTTGTGTAAGTTGCAGTTGACTCGTGACAAAAACATCTTCTGTGACTTTTCACCATTCAAACAATTTGTATTAATTAATATTTTGTTAATCGCTATGGCAACGGTCCTAATTTTTCCTCATTCTGAAACCCCATTGGTAGTAATAGGGGTCCAAAGAACACTGTGTTCAGAACTTACTCTTACGGACAACGTGCGTAATAAGAGAAGACAGCTACAGGCGTCTCGTGACTACAAACTTGGTCAATAAAATATTCCAAAAATGTTCTTTATTTTATAGCTGTCAACATGAAGGACTCGAAGAACCATTGTGAACGCTGTGAGTGTCCTGACGCCTGCCATACGTGCCCTCCCACCCGCTCTGCGTCATGCGCGTAAGAGGGGGTCGCTCCTCTTCAAAGCTTTACTACGCTCTGGCTCGAGACCAGAGGAAGCGCTGACCGGCTGGACGTCACATCAGAGGAGCTACGTGCGCGCCAGGACGTAAAACTGTCTGCGCTTTGCTCGTACACGGGACTACGTTGAATTTGGAACAACGTGCCAAAAACGTGAAGCTTCGAGTTAATATTACGCGCAATAAGTGGACGTATTTTTCGACACGGTTACTACAAATTTAAGAAGAAAAACGAGCGGACATGTGGGTTTTGGTTTGTCTTATCCCACAATTCCCACGTACAGATGACTTACGACCGCTACTGTTATGTGAAAATACACGTTGAAGGATTTGTATGAAATATTGGCTCGGTTTCAGAGAAGATGCTGCTACGAGACGCGTCGCATCTTTGGCTGCTCTGCTTCACCGTGGGCTCCGTGCACATCAATGGATTTCCTACCAACTTCAAGAAACTCTCCCCCAAGGACAGAAACACGACCGAGAGCGAGGTAAAGATTTATGCAGTGTTTATACGTACAGATAAGTGCGTTTCATCCCACGTTTTGTGCGTAAAATCCGTGCGTAATCTAATAAGTGGTAACGATGGTCCAATATAACGACATAACAGTATTGAAAAAAGAAACCCTCTTTGAGAAATAAAATAAATAGAACAAATGGTGAAGTAAAGACACGCACTTTGACTTTTGGTGGTTATGAATGAATTTGGAAGCAACGTCTGTGCGTAAAAGTTTGTGCGTAAAGGGGGGAACTGAAGGAATTAGTGACCAGATGTGATTAGCGCACGACTGCATTAGAAGAGGAGCTGTTAATGATTAAACCAAAGGAAATTACACTTTAGCCCCGTTCTGTCAGTGAAGATGGTTAATGAACCATGTTGAAACCATCTCGCGTTAATGTAGCTTTACCTGAGTCTGCTTCAGTTACACGTTTGGCAAGTTCTAAAAATACAAACGAAGTGAAACTGCAACATGTAAAAAGCGGGTGTTTTAGCTTTAAAGGGCAGCTTATAGTTGTAGTAGCGTAGTCATGATAAGTATTTTATTTGAGTAGTTATATATTTACTGATAATTTTGGATTTTCCTCATCGGGTCTGTGCGTCTTTTTAGCCAACGACTTTGTTAATCAAAATCGTGCCATGTTTTTTATCTGCTTGTTTATCCGTGGGTTTCAGAATGATGAGTAGAAATTAGGTTGCCGTAGTGATTAACAATGAAAACGTTGCATATATCAAATCCTTAAAACGATCGTTAAGAGTCGTTTTCATCCTTAGAACAGCGACTCTTCAAAGATAAGTCTTGGACATTGGCGGTTATATTGGACCTTTGTACCTGTTTTACCGCTGGCCCCAAACAGCTGAAAACCCACGTGCTTCCTTTTCTAATTAAGCGGCAGTACGTGAACGCCTCATGGGCAGCGGTTTAAGACCAGGTGTCCGCAGCTGCTCTGAGTCCTGTGAAAAAGTTCAAATGACTCGTTCGTTCACATCCAGTTTAAAACAGCTCCGCGTTCTCAGTTCATTAGCGTAGGTGAGGCTGCGCGTGCTCCGTGTTGTGGAAACATTGCAGATTTAATTAATTGTGGTTTGTGAAAAAGGACCTGGACGGTTTGAATTCGGTTTACAACATGCTGAAATGGTTAAAGCTGCACTATGTAATATTTCTGGCAAGTTGGAAGGTTCGCGACCCGCTCGTCTCCAAGGACTCGTTATTCCTTTGTTTGTTATTTTCAAGAATATGGCATTAAAAGTATCCAACTCCATGGAGGCAAGTAGTTTATAAATGTAATGTTAACTGTTTTGTGTTTTATGTGGTGGTAAATTGGCTCTCCATGCATTTCAGAGTGAGCAAAATTAGGAAAAAAGATGGTACTTAACAATTGAAAATCGTATCAACTGAATGGTCAAAAGTCCTCAAAATGGCGCCTATAAACAGGAAACTAAGGAAATTAATACAAAATGAATGGGGTTCTCAGTGTCTGTAAGGCTCAGCACTGTGACTTTCCCCTTAATATGTTTTATGTAATGTGTAAACCAGTTCTCACAGACTCAGAGCTATAGACAGCACCAAAAACAAACACATTAACGTCCGATACGCCAACGTAAACAGTGTGTTTGGGACAGGCCTCCGTCACTTCTCCGGTGGTGGAAGAAGTACTCAGTTTTGTAACTTAAGTAAAAGTACAGATACCAGAGCAAAACAAATATTTAAGTAAAAGTATCACATGAAAAAATCTACTTAAGTAAAAATATTAAAGTACCTGTTTAAAAACGTACTTAAAGAGTAAAAAGTACCGTGTTTTTCGGAGTATAAGTCGCACTGGAGTATAAGTCGCCCCAGCCAAAAAATGCATAATAATGAAGAAAAAAGCATATATTTCACATATAAATCGCATCTGAGTATAAGTCGCACCCCCGGCCAAACTATGAAAAAAAGTGCGACTTATAGTCCAGAAAATACGGTAAAAGTATTTCACACAGATTTTGAGTCTTATAAAGCTTCAAATGTTTGATTTTGATAAAGATTTGAGCTGGATCTTGTTCAACAGAAACAACTGAATCGTTTTTTTTCGACCTGTGTTTATCATTTGTATATTTTTGTTGCTCAAATCATGAACGTGTTAAAAATAAACCCTCAGCCTTTTCAGCAGGTCTCAGAGAATAATAAAAAATACTTTTACTTTTCAGTCCTGTTCGAAAATGTAGTGGAGTAGAAAGTACAGATGCTGCTCTCAAATGTAGGGAAGTAAAAGTAAAAAGTACCCACTGTAAAATGTACTTAAGTAAAGTACAGATACCTACAGTTTTTACTTAAATACAGTTCTTTACATTCCTCCACTAAACTTCTCCGGCCTAAACCAGCTCTATATGTTGCAACAGTGAGTTTATATTATGTGCACACGGCCTAATGATAATATTGACTTGGTTCTACGCCACAAAAGTTTGTATCCCTCAATCGGCAGCTCACCTCACCACAAACGACATAAGCTTTCCAAAGTCAACACCAGTGAAGAATATGAGCGCCACAGTTTACAGTCTCATTATTTATGATGAGAAGAAAACAAAGCGGCGTAAGTCGGAGTGAGTTTGAACGATCCTAAAGCAGAAGAGTTATTTCAGTCGAGCAGTTTTGAGCAGACGTCACAATAATTAATATACGGGCTATATATTTTTGGGGTCAGTATTTATCATGTGGACTTTTTCTTTGCACTACTGGGATTTTTTTGTTATTTTTTGGCTATATGATAAAATTTAAGCTGTAGAAAGTTGAATAAATAACTTCTATGACTTATTACAGACGTAAACTAACGACTAAAGTGTTTCATTCTGCTGTTTATTTACTGCAGCTCGTGGCTTTTTAACAGTATTGTAGATTTAGAATAGTTTTTGTGGTTTAAATCTGCTCTTGGGTTCTTGTTTGTTCGTTTCAATATCATCGTTTATCGTCTATATTTACTTTAGCGATATATCGAACTTCAAAATGTGTTATCGTGACAGGCCTATAGTTTGGTTTAATTAAGAATTTGGCTTGTATAAATTCCATCCATCCATCCATTTTCCTCCTCGTATCCGGGGCCGGGTCGCGGGGGCAGCAGTCTAAGCAGCGACTCGCAGACTTCCCTCACCCCAAACACTTCCTCCAGCTCCTCTGCACCGCCGGTTGGCCTGGAAACGCTTACATCAATGATCTTGCTATTTCTGATCAGGACCCAATAATTGATAGATTGCAGACAAGAAATTAAATAAAGTGATTTTTATTCACTGAATTTTTTCTCAAAACATATTTTTTAAAAATAATTTTGGGGGTGTGTCTCACATTTATTCGATTATAGCTGTTTTGATTTAAACACATTGAAACGCACGTATTCTGACTGTGAGAGGGGCAAACCAGGACCAAACCAGGACCAAACCAGGACCAAACCAGGACCAAACCAGGACCAAACCACGACCAAACCAGGTCTAAACCAGGTCTAAACCAGGTCTAAACCAGGACCAAACCAGGACCAAACCAGGTCTAAACCAGGACCAAACCAGGACCAAACTAGGTCTAAACCAGGAACAAACCAGGACCAAATCAGGTCTAAACTAGGAACAAACCAGGGCCAAACTAGGTCTAAACCAGGACCAAACTAGGACCAAACTAGGTCTAAACCAGGGCCAAACTAGGTCTAATCCAGGACCAAACTAGGCCTAAACCAGGACCAAATTGGGTATAAACCAGGACCAAACTAGGCCTAAACCAGGACCAAATTGGGTCTAAACCAGGACCAAACTGGGTCTAAACCAGGACCAAACTGGGTCTAAACCAGGACCAAACTGGGTCTAAACCAGGACCAAACTGGGTCTAAACCAGGACCAAACTGGGTCTAAACCAGGACCAAACTGGGTCTAAACCAGGACCACAGCTCTGACCTGTAACTTTGCCTGAGTGTTTTATTTGCTTGCTCCATGGAGACAGAACAGTCGAATGCCATACTGTGTAACATTCCTGGCAAAGCAATAATATCTCCCTGGAAGCAAGCAGGCAGCAGACCCTCCTCTGTGAAAATGTTACACAGTGCAGCTTTAATATCACACATTTACATGAGAGTGATTGAGAAAAACATGTCTTTGGAGTAGAGTAGGCTCCTTAAACTCGGGTTGGGATGGTCTCTCTTATCTAAATATCACATTCTGACTCCTTCACTTCACAGATAAGAGCCTCAGGTCTGAATGAGAAGCACCTTTGTTTCCTGTTCCGGCTCCTGGTTTATGACACTCAGGAAGCTGACGCCGGGGAATTATACAGGAAAGAGATAACACATAACATAACAAATAAAATAATAAATATATAAAACATCTTTGTAGGTTTGTGTTGTCGTTTTAGAGACTTTGGGACCTTGAAGAGACTTGTGCAGTTCTTGAGCAACGATTTATGACATTTCTGGGGCTCTGTAAACATTCCCCCAAATAAACAAGGTCTTAACCAGGACTAAACCATGAGTTACCTGGGTCTAAAACAGAATCGTTAGACCATGAATGCGAGTCCAAACCAGAACCAAACCAGGTCTAAA
>JACM01037369.1:0-28852 GCA_000787095.1 Periophthalmodon schlosseri | reverse complement strand
AACAATAGAGCGAGCCAAGATGCCAATATATGTGAAAAACACCCATTAAGAGCTGTATGAATATGTTAAGCATGACTCAGGCACAGTGCACACTTAGTATAGTTCAATGGACCTAGCCTACATACAGAAACTGTAAACAGTAGGTGTTTTGCATTTCAGTGTAGTTAGCTCCTCCCTTCAGACAGATATAAGGCAGTGTCCAGCAGTAAACTGACCAGAACTGAAGAAGCGTCTTGGATGAGCAGCCAAACGTCTTCACTCCCACAACATTTTGTTCAGTTGACAGATTTAACTTTTGGGTTTTACTACGGATCAGACCTGGACGACTGAGGGATTACACAGGCCAATCCCTAACGAATAAAGATAAGGTTCAACAGGTTTGGATTTTTATTTTGGATAGTTCCTTCAAAAAGAGTAAATCTCCCATAGAGTTGCATAGGCCCTTGGTCACGATCTGAGATTACGTCATCATCAAATACCACAACGTGAATGCAACCGATTGGCTCTATTGGTGGTTTTCAGTTTCTAGAATGTGATGATGTCATACTCCCAGATGAGGGGCATTACATTGTACTTTGCCATTAAATATCTCAAAGGGTAAATTCACAAATTAAGCCTAGATCAAGACCCAACAACTCACAAATCTGCATTTTAATAATATTGAGTTTATCTGCCTCCATCTGTATTAAATATTATTGGCTTATAGAATGTTGTGATGTCGTCTGAATCCCTGTAACTGGCTCTGTAGAACTGCAGAGGTTTTCTATAGTGTGAAAACTCCTAAGAGTCAAATTAATTCATATTAGAAAGATTTTTGTCCCATTTAGAAACCCAAGATTTGGTCGATCAGTCCGAGTCCCAGATTGAACCAGAGCTTGTGCATTTGCCCATGAAGCTAAAACAGAGGGTGAAGTTTAAGGCGGCTCCCACTCTCCTGGCGGCGTCGGGACTCGTACTTACGTAGTTTAACATTGTGGCCACGCGATTTCCAGTGCCTAACCTTTTGAATGCATCAGGCTCATCCTTCTATAAAGATAAGATTCACAAACAAAAACACTTTGAGAAGACGCTGCGCACAAGTTACTTACGTAGTTTAGGAACGTGGCAAGTCTATTTCCATCGACCTTGAGATTGCTGTCAAAAGGACGCTGCAACAGATATTTATATTTAACTATTTAAACACCAAATAAAGCCAAACGTTGTGAAGTGAATTTAAAAGTTCATGTAACTTTTCAGGTAAGAGGCGCACGACCTGCTTGTTTCCATAGAGACGTTACGAGACAGTACGGCACTAAACTTACCACATAGAGACAAGCAGTAGAGACCAGGACGGGTTACACATAAATCGGTAGAATATCTAATTGAATAAATGGGATTAATGCCATACTGTGGAACATTATATGCAAAGAAAGAGCATCTCCGTGTAAACAAACAAGTAGCAGACTCCCCCATCAGAAATGTTACATAGTAAAGCTTTCACATAATTAGTAGCGTTTGGAAATATTTTTGGTGAGTGTAGGCCAATATTGTCCTTCATGTCCTCAAGTGAAAGTAATATACACTCCCTGGCCAAAAAAAAAAGTCGCCACCTGGATTTAACTAAGCAAATAGGTACGAGCCTCCTACTGGATAATTACTACAGGTTCAGCAACAGTTTGTGCTTAAAGAATGAGGTCAGCTGACCACCTGAATATACTGAAGGACCAGGTTATCCATCAGTGGGATTTGTTCTTCCCTGATGACACGGGCATATTCCAAGATGACAATGCCAGGATTCATCGGGCTCAGATTGTGACAGAGCGATTCAGGAGCACGAGACGTCATTTTCACACATGGATTGTCCACCACAGAGTCCAGACCTTAACCCCACTGAGAATCTTTGGGATGAGCTGGAGAAGGCTTTGCGCAGCGTCAGACTCTACCATCATCAACGCAAGATCTTGGTGGAAAATTAACGCAACACTGGATGGAAATAAATCTTGTGACGTTGCAGAAGCATCGAAACAACGCCACAGCGAACGCCATAATCAAAGCTAAAGGTGGAACAACGAAATATTAGGGTGTGTGACCTTTTTTTTTTGGAGGCGATTTTTTTTTGGGCCAGGCAGTGTAGTTGTAGCAGTAAATGAAACATAACTGAAAACTGCGCACACAAACACACAAGAACTGAGACTAAACCCAGAACTAAACCTGGACTAGACCAGTACTACACCAGTCCCAAGTACAGCATGTCAGCATCAGGACTAAACTACTGTGACTCTCACTCCAGTAAAGCTGATCAAGACAGACAAAAATTGCAGTTCACACACGTTAAACTGAGAAAACTGAACTAAAATAGTACTAAAATATAAATAGGATTAATAGTTTGAACATTTCTTTTACAGGTTCGTTCGTTTCGACTTGCACACAACCGTCTTACCCTGGAGAAGTCATAATGTGGCTCATACTGTCCTCCAACACCGTAGTTGGCGACCTGCACAGATGCATGATGGGAAAGGTCAGATTCCAGAGCTCACGTTGTGTAGATAAGATGAGACCAAACAGATGTTAAGACTACCACTTATCTATTACTACTGATTGGGTATTTGTTTAAACTTCGCATTTTTTCAGTTTAGTACCACGTTATGTTATTGTACAATTATGTTTATAAAACTTTGAATCAACCCATAGAAATATGTGAGAAATCAGATTTAACTTAAATGCTTAAAATGCAATATTGTACCTGTAGTAACTCTGCTGTTTCTACTGTGAGCCCAGTCACGTCTTCTATTCTCTGATTGACTCTTTCAATAATTGGATCCTCCTCTCCTTCCAACCACGCGCTAAAACAGATTCAGGTTTTTAAAAATAACATAACAGTATGTCATCAGTCTGATTACAAGCGCTCAAGGATGGATAAACATGGCGTATCGATGGATGGCTGAAGGTAACAGATTAAAATACTCGGAAACATAAAAAAGGAACATTTATTTAATCATACCATTTGACGCATGAAGAAATACATTGAAGAGTGTGTTTTAGGTGCTCACCTTTTGGACACTCTGTACTGGGCTGTGGTCAGGACGCCCGTTTTGGGATCTCGCACTGTTGCTCTAGCAAGCTGTGAAATATCAAATTCAAATATTTTTATCCCCCGAAAAAACACAAACGTATTTCTAGTATATCATTTTGAAACTAACAGACCAGTAACATTGCCAAGATTCATTTGCCCCATGTAGTTACCCAACAACATCCCAAAATGACCTTGATGTCATGTGATCCCCCTCACGAGTTCTACTTTAGTACATTTTTGGCTCTTCTTCTCCCCACCTCAGTTAAAATTCACAGTTGTTTTTGTCCAATCATTACTGACCCTGGGTTTTGCCAGTTCCTTGATCTTGTTCATTTCCTCGTCAGACAGGAAGTCGATGTATCGTACGATGTGCGGGCTGTCCCACTCGTCCTCCTCCAGGAGGGGGCGCAGGAGGAGCCGGGGGTTCCTCTGGCCGTCCTGGTACCGGCAGAACAGACGGCTGCGGCGGGCTTCATTCTAATAGCAGAAAAACATTCAAATATCATCACGAGATCTGCTACAAACAACTAAAGACAACTATGGGCGTCAAGTGGTGCTACGTGCTACATAATTAACTGCATTAGATGTTTGTAAATGAGTACGTAGTAGTATGTAGTACATCTGTAACCTTTTTCTACTTAAAGAAGGTAAACATGCTCACATTATAAATATATTTATTATTGTATATTGAATCATTTTGGGTTTTTTCTTCTTTTATATGAAGTTAAAGTTGTGCATGTTTTCATTTGTGTTTTTGTTCTCAAACTGAATCTGCAGAATTCTTCCACTAGAGGGCAGCAGTGTAGCATGAAACATTGATCTTGTGCTCTGATTTTGAAACTCAGCAAAAGCTTTATCTATGTGATGAAAACAAAAAAAAAAGGAACCTACACATGCCTTTTTTTCCTCATTTTTTGACCTGAAAACTGGTATTTACATTTGCACATAAGCTGTTCAAATGCCATATCCCATGTTTCTCACCATCTGCACCCCCTCTCCCCTGCACAGAGCCTCGTACGCCTCTCTCTCGGGCAGGTGGTCTTTGGGGCGGGTGTAGGTCCCCAGTTGGATAGGCTCCTCCGTGGCCTGTTCAAACGCCTGCTTCTGCTCGTTCATCTGCTTGGACAACAGCACCTCAAAATAACGAAGGTTTCCTCCTGCCCTCTGGTGGTTGGGGTCTGTAGGCACAAGGAGTGATCCATTTTCAGAGGATTAAACTATATTAAAACGATAGAAATTAGCAAGGTAATATTTAAAGTCCTTTGCCGAGAGCTATATCTCCAGTCTGAAGGTCTTTCTGAGTATGAAATTTAGACTGGCTCGACAAACCAGCTGTTCCTTTTTTAGCGCTGTGAAGTAAAAATGTATTTCAATCCATAATTTCAAATCTAATTGCAAGAACAAAATAGATATTTTTTGACAAAATAGCAGTTAATTTTGTTTGTAGACTAGACTAAACAGACATAGGAAGCACCTGAACTGTAATTTGCACATTTGTGGGTGTCATGACTGCTGTAAATAACTTAAAAGCCGTTCTTTGCGCTCCTTGGGCCCATTGGACTTGAGTCTGACCAGTCTTCCTCTGTGGTCAGCGCTGCCGCTCCTGGTCTGGGTACAGCAGCAGCCACAGCGCCGGTCTGTGGCGGGACTACGCCCTTCTGCTTTGGTAACAAGGATCACCATGGCGACGTATTAAAGATAAGAGGAAAAAGGAAGACGCTGTATTCATCCGTTATTACAAAGATGCACTGTGGAATTTTTCTGGCAGAAGGCCCGTTATTTCCTCGTCTCCATTAAGACGTTATTGCTTTGTGTGGAAAGATCTGCGGAGAAGCGACCTTGCTCAAAGTAAGAATCCTGGTCTTTTAAAAGGTCCTATATTTACGCAAAATTGACTCTTGTGAGGTTTAAGCCGTGTTATAATGTTGTTACCTCCTCAAAAACATACTTGAAGTTGTGTTTCGTTTCATTCACACATGTTTGAGTAACACTTTATTATTAGTCTGTCTACGTCCCCAAAGCTCAAACTGCTCTGTTCCACCTTGTGATGTCATGAAGCGGTAGTTTTTAAGTTAACATCTACCTTTTATCTTTAGTTCGGTAGAGATCGGCAATTCCAGGGCTGAAACCATCCAAACGATTCTAGTGGCGACGTATGGGGTTTAAAAACACAGCGGAGCACTTCCTGTATTACCACATGACATCACAAGGTGGAACAGAGCGTTTTCAGTTTGAGAGAAGAACTCCTAAACTGCCTAAATACGCAGGGTTTGTGCGTTAAACGTGTGTGAATGAAACAAAACACAACTCCAGGTCTGTTTGTGACGAGGAAACCCGTAATTGAATGTGTTTAATTTAGTTTTTTATTTTAGCGAGGAACATTCGAGGCGATGCGACAAAAAGCAGGCGGCAGATCCCAGAAAGGTTACGTAGTGAGTCTTTAAAATGTAATTAAAGAGATCAAAAGTAGGGCTAAAACTATAACTGAAACATGTCTCATAAATGACACTGGAAGATTATTTTACACAGAAAATATCTACTACAAAATGCTGTCCTGTTTTTGTTGTGTTGTTTTGTTTTTTTTACCCGTTTTTTCCTATTTTTTATCCTTACCAATTGCCACCAGTCGTCGCGTCAGCTCTATGGCGCGAGGCAGGTCTCCCATTTGGTAAACGGAGTAGCTGAGATAATCCAAGATGTCCGACTTCGCCACCTCGGCCTCCTCCCCGGCGTCCAGCTGCCTCAGGGCCTGCTGCATCCACAGGACGGCGTGGTAATAGTCGGCCTCGTTGTACGCCGTCTTCCCCATCCCAAAGCAGTCGTCCACGGTGAGGCGGGCGTCCGAGTGGGTGCCTGGAGACGAGGAGTGACGTCAAGTTTGGATTGTTGCATTGGGTTAATAAAGGGACAACGAATATTACAGTAAAAGTGAGTCAATATAAACACATGGACCGAAAACTGATGAACAAGCAGGATTTTGCGGAATATATTTCACAGTAAATTTAAATATATATTTTTATATGCTCCTAAATGCTCTTATCTGTCAGATTTTTTTTTTTTCTGAACAAAGTGGTAGTTTTTATTATTTATTTGCGATGAGATTGGCAAGTATTATCCTATAGTGCCGTAAAACAGTGACAAGCAGTGGTGGAAGATAACGAAGTAAAAGTAGTAAAGTGCTGTACTTAAGTAGAATTTTTAGGTATCTGTACTTTACTTAAGTGCATTTTACAGTGGATACTTTTTACTTTTACTTCACTACATTTGAGAGCAGTATCTGTACTTTCTACTCCACTACACTGTAAAGTAAAAAGTACTTTTCACATGATTTGAGGGGTTATTTTTACCATGTTCGTGGCAACATCCTGACTCAAGTTTTCTAGTTCAAGCTTCGGCTTTGAGCAAACGAAAATAAATACACAAAATTCATAAGAAAGATTAAGAAATTGATTTGTTTTTCTGCTGTTGACCAAAATATGTCTAAACACTGTGAACAACACATTTTTAAACGGGTAAGTAGATTTTTTCATGTTATACTTTCAGTTTTAACTGGGTAACTTTTTACCTCTGTATCTGTACTTTTACTAACAAAATTGAGTACTTCATCCACCACTGGTGCCAAGCCTTTGTGTTTCCTAGGATATCACCTGTGACTAAAAAAATAAAAACTCAGAAAAATCAGAAATCAGAAAATATATATTTTTATATATACTCGACTGTTTAACTACATCTTCTGTAAAGTGAAAATTAAAATTAAAATTAAAATAAATGGTTGCTCTAAAAATGTGTACATCTACTTTTTTTTTTTTTTTTGGAATAGGCTTGTAATCCTCCGTTGTGCCGTCAATCATTCCTGGCATTGCAGCTGGACAGAAAATACTTAAAAAAAAAAAAAAAAAAAATAGTACTTGCTTTTGTGTGTCAAATCAAATCGCACTTTCGCTATTATAAAACTTGCTATATTTCAGTATTTATTTGATCTGGACTTGTTACCTGGCAGTTTTCCTTGGGCGAAGGCTTCGGAGTCCAGCTGGTAGGTGTCCTGGAGGCGCATCAGGGCTTTGGCTGCTCCCGTCTCGTCCTCCTCGTCTGGAAAGTACTGCCTGTGCACCGTTATGTTTGAGATGAAGCCTGGAGCAAAAAAAAAAACAAAACAGGTGCTTGGATTTGGATACTAGGTGGTTACTATGTAGCACTTACTTTTTGAAAACTGTACTTCTCAGAGTGGTTGCCTGACGCCATGCTTCAACTTGAGTAATAAGATACAAAAAAAATAGTAGTTTCCCTGAACATATTTTGAATAATTTAAATTACTTCCTGGCGGGAGCTTTAGCACATACTGGCAGACTTGGTACATCAACAAGCATCATCTTTATTACGCCAGACTTAGGTTGGTGGGATTAATGGATGGACTAATACCTATAAATCTCTGTGCAATGTTGTTAATTACATATTTAAAAAACACAAAAACAAGCATCCCTTCATCATCCACCTCTCCGCAGAAAGTTTCCTTAAACGCAACCTGTATCAATCGTTTACTTTTAACACAGCCCGTTTCTTAATAGCTTAGTTTGCTTATCCAACTCGGCTGCCACGTTTACAGATTCACTGACAAACACATACAAAGTCCCAATTCAAATAAACTTGTTTTACCCTTGGCCTGCAGCTGTTCTACGTTTCACATTTTGGCCGCGCGCTGAAGACGCCTGGCAGCCGAAGGGTTCGAACACGGCGCAAACACATTTCCTTTCCGCGGAGTCATCACTTCACGGGACAATGCATTAGACGCGGAGCGGAGAGAGTGTACAAAATACTATGATGACAGTTGCCATGGAGATGAGGTTCAAGACGGGTCATGAGATTCAAAATGGCGTCTTCCCGTTTCACATTTGTTTGAGCTTGTTGACTAAATCCTGCCTTCGAGCCGTCTACACGTGGTGCACGGGTCTGGAGCGAATCAACTCTTTGTGCTGTTCTATCATCCAACAGGGCTGAGTCATTTTTGGGGGAAAAAAATTTAAATTTTCTGACACTGTAATAAGATTTGCGATTTAAGCCTTGGTGTTTCCCTTCTCCCCTATTACTGGCAAACACTAATGTATTTAAAAAAGTAGGGGCGGGCGATATGGTTAAAAAAATTAACATTTTTCTTGGAGCCAGATCACGATTCATGCACATTTTGTATTTTTCTATTGCCTGTAAGAGGTAAAGTAAGTCATCGCTCCTTCTGAAAGTTCACACTTCATTGTGACTGGTTAAATCTAGAGATAGACCAATATATATATATCGGTTGGACGTTATATCAGGCCGATATTTTGACTTTTTAGTGTATCGGGTATCAACCTTCGATCTCCAGCAGAGGCCGATATTTTGTTTTGGTCGATCTGCTGCCTAAAAAAATACACACAGAGCTTTATCTTAACACTTTAATACCAAGAGACAGCTGCTCAAAATGTGACCACACAGCTCTCTTAAGGGTTTGTGGTGAGTTTGTAGGAAATTTAAATAACAATTTGGGGAAAATAGTCAAAATCGGTCGTGCATCTCGGCCCAAAAAATATCGGCAGAGCTCATCGGCCATTGGTCGCTCTGGATTCTAAAAAAAATCAGTATCGGCCATGAAAAAAATACTCATATTGGTCTAGTTAAATCAAGCGGTCACTCGCTCAGAGCCTTACAGAAGCTCACCGACGGAAGAAGTGGGCGGTAAATGGTGCCTGTGTTTGAGGAGACGTCTGCATTAAAACATCATGATGTGACGATAAGACCAAAACAGAAGATCGTCACAGGGACGAGACCAGGATTCAGTACTGCCCAGCCCTATACTCAAGCGTTATTTACAGTTTTTTCTGCATCTGCTTGGGGAGATATTGTTGCGGATATAAAATAGGCTGACATTCGTAAACTGGATCATACCATCTGACGGGTTCTGCAGCACCAGGCTCTCCAGCTCGGACCACTCGGTGTTGAGCCTCTTCACCAGTTTGTAGGCGTTCACGGGATGAGCCAGGAAGCCCTCGGGGTCCGAGGTGGAGATTTTGGTCAACGAGTCCAGCTTGTTAGCCCAACTACAGACACAGAGGAAAGAAATCGAATGTTTATTGCACTGTTTGACACATTACGCTAAAAATAAATGGTTGTTCTTTAGCGTGGATTACTTTAAAACGCTATCTACAATAACAAAGAAGTAACACCCTGACAACGCCGTTAAACACACGGGATGGTCAAAATAACATGGCTGCAAACACTTAGACTTGTGAATAAATAGAAGAAACAAGGCCCCTTTGAACTCGAAAAACAGAATCTCCATGGACACAAGGAGGTCACAGCGCATCTCTAGGCCAAGTTATGAGTCAGGTCTGTGGGCGTATGAGGTGAGCGCACACACAACAGGGATGAATGTTTTTCAGTGTATTTTTCACCAATATCGTCAACATGTAATAAGGTTTATTTAGTAGGTGAAATGTTCCATAGCAAGGCTTTTTTGGGTAAATTGTAAAGCATTCTGAAAGACATTGAAAGCCGGGTGGCGCCGTCTTGAGGGGGCGCTAGCCTCCCCTAGAATAGCTCATAGCTCATAGCTCCCCCAAAGATTTCTGCCCCATTTTCATAGCACATTGCAACCAAAAAGTGTTCAAAATGAGACTACGATTGAAAATTATTCTAGATTAAGTTTTAAAAATCACTACAGCGGCTAACTGCATTTGAACTTGTTTAAAACAGCGACTCAAACATGGTAAAGACTCTAAATTAACATGTTAAGTGCGCACCCCTATTGAAGAACTTAGTCCCCCCCATAGCTCCTCCAACCAATAATATCTGGAACCGCCCCTGCACTGAAATAAGTTCCATTTCTAGAGCATTTCGGCTGTTAGCTTGCACAATAAAGCCGATTGTGAAAGTCTAGAACTGAGTCTGTGACCCTTGTCCGACCTCTAAACCATTAAGATGCTCACATTTCAGCTGGTCTCGAACAGACCCAAAACTCAGGCTGGGAGTTACCTTTTGACCGCGGCCAGTTTGGACTCCTCGGCTTTTATGTACTCCCTCAGAGACTGCACCAGCTCCTTCTCGGTGAACACCAGATCTGTCATTTGACCTGGAGAAAGAGGAGAGGGAAAAGTTAAGTCAATGCAACCGGTTTTCCTAATTATTCACATGTTAAAGTTGTACAATATAATTTTGGTCTCACGCTTTTTTTGCCAGGAAGAAGCCATTACTCCAAAAGAAACATTAAAAAGCCAGATTATAGTTTGCAAACGCGCACAGGGACAAAGACCTTAATTCTTGGAGACATGTCCTGTGGTCTGAAGAAACAAAAATTGAACTGTTTGGCCACAATGAGCGTGTTATGTTTGGAGGAAAAAGGGGAAGCTTGCAAGCCTCAGAACATCATCCCAACTGTGAAATACGGGGGTGCAGCATCATGTTGTGGGGTTGTTTTGCTGCAGGAGGGACTGGTGCACTTCACAAATTAGATGGAATCATGACTAAAGAACATTATGTGGAAATACTGAAGCAACATCTCAAGACATCAGCCAGGAAGTTAAAGCTTGGGCTCAAATGGGTCTTTCAAATGGACAATGACCCAAAGCCAAACTGGCTACAAAGCGTCTTAAGGATAATAAAGTCCATGTTTTGGAGTGGCCATCACAAAGCCCTGATCTCAATCCTACTGAAAATTTATGGGCAGACCTGAAAAGGCATGTGCGAGCAAGGCGGCCTAGAAACTTGGCCAAGTTACACCAGTTCTGTCAGGACGAATGGGCCAAAATTCCTGCAAACTGTTGTATTGAGAAGCTTGTGGAACTATGTCCAAACGTTTGACCCAAGTCATACGGTTGAATTATTCACATGTTAAAGTTGTACTGTAACATTTTGGTCTCACACTTTTCAGCAGTTGGCAAATAATAAAATGTCATTGTGTTTATTGATCATAAGTTTCACTTTTTCAAACTTGATTTCGATACCGAGGAATAGACTCGATGCCGATTCTGATACTACGATGATACTAAAAAAAAAAAAATACTTAAAATACTTAATAATAATAATAATAATAGAATGTGATTTCCTACATTAAATGGTAGTACTTTCTTTTCTATTCCCATGTGGCCTTATATCTGTGTAATCCCTCAGTCGTCCAGTAGGTTCCACACTGGTCCCTGGGCGTTTACGAGTCTATGTGTCTTATACTTGTTCTGACACAGCTCAAGATCATTCTAAAGCTACTCAGGAAAGGTTCATTTCTGTCCTGTGAATGAGACTTTTTTAGTATCGATTCTTGGTCGAATGAGTATCTAGTTTCGATACTAGCTTTAGTATCGATTAAAATCTTATTTTTGACTTTCGACAACCCATTACAACTGAACACAGAAAACAGTCAAATTGAACTTCTTCTACCTCCAAATACAGAATCTGCTCAAAACCACACGCGTTCACACTGGATTATTTTATAAAGTAATAATAGCAATGTTTTTAAAAGTAACACAATTAAATCCTTTTCAATTTCTATTTCTAGGCTGTTTGTAAAATGCAAGATAATGTTCAGTTCTACAAGGGGCAGTCTCAATTTTCTGCATTTCTGGATTAATTATTTCCATGTTCTAATGCGATATACTGTTTTCTAAGGATTTTACCAGCACTGCGCTTTTACCCGTGCAATACTAAGGATTTAAACCCATTAAACTGACCAGTAGCGTAACAAAAATAGCTACCGTACGCCGGCCAATTCCTGTGGGACGTTAACAGTATAGCATTAGTCAGCAGCGCACCACATCCACATCCACAGGCACTTTTAGACGAGGACACAGAGGTCACGGTGCAAAACAAACAAAACTAAAAGATACTCAAGATGCAAACAGCTGCTTTGTTGTGTAAATATTTCCAGCTTAAGTCAGGTACACGCAAAAATTGTAACGTTGAAAATACCAGTTTTCCATTTATATATTCGGCTGCGTGTGAGGCTGCGGATTCAGTCGTTTCTTGTAGAGATCGACCGATATGAGTTTTGTTTTTTTGTTTTTTCATGGCCGATTTTGAATATTCTCCCCAAATTGTCATTGTCATTTAAATTTATTAAAAAACTCCAACCAAGCCCTTTTTTTACCACAAACTTGCTGTGGAGTCACATTTTGTGCAGCTGCCTCTTCATATTAAAGTGTTAATATAAAGTTTGTGTGGATTTTCAGGCAGCAGATTGACCAAAACAAAATATCGGCCTATGCTGGAAATTTAAGGCCGATACCTGATACACTAAAAAGTCCAAATATCGGTCTGATATATATCGGCCAACTGATATATTGGTATGTCTCTGATTTCTAGTCAGTAATAGCTGACTTTGGAGGAAGAAATGGGACTAATGGGACTTTTAGTGTTAAATGACAATAATAAAATAAGCAAGTAAGTAAAGTCAAGTATTATTAAAATGAAGACTGAAAGATGATGTTTATGTAAAAAAATTAAATAAAAAATAAATAAATAAATAAATAAATTCCATAATTCTGATCAATCAATATGCAGAAGAAAAAAAAAAAAATCTTGTCATTTTGTCATATCAGCCAGGCCTAATTTTAGGTTAAATAAAAGTGTATATCTTAAAATAGAAATATATTTGCTTTGGATCTACATAAACTAAATATTTAAGTAGGTTCAACCAATATTTAATATTTTTGAGCGAATAAATATAACACCCTGAGAATCCTTTTGCTCGTTGGCACATTTCTGACAGAGGTGTAGTGAGTTAAGCTAAAAATGTAACTGGCTACTTTCTAGTTCATGGGTGAATGCTTAACTAAAACTATATAAAAAGGTCCTGGTGAAGACATTCCTCTGCACCACTGGTCAAGAGACAAAATCTAACACCAAACCATTTTAGGAGGCCATAAGTTTATTTTTGATACATACTTTTTGGGTTAAATGGACTATATCTTATATTTTAAGCTTCTTTATGAAGCAGAACAGACCCAGGCTTCACATGCCATTCCATAGGTCTGTAAATGGTGCTATTCTTACATAAGTTGTCAGCCAAAACAAACCACACACTCAGAACCCTACAAGGTAAACCTGAGAGAAGAATTTCAGGAAGTTGACTTGAGGCTTGAAAACAGTTTTTGTTTAGTTTAAAACAAAGCAGCTTTCATTCGAGTGGTGGTTTGTGTACAAAAGGGAAACTGATACTTAACTTGATACTGCACTAGGAACAAGCTGAAATACTTGATGGGGTGTGTATTATTTACTTCAAAAGCCACTTTGTAATTTCAGCTTCCACTGGATAAAGACACTTTACCAAAGGCCCAGAATTTGGTGCTACAACCCAGAATCATCTTGGGGGGGCTCGCACTACATATTGTCTAATGAAAAATGCACATTACAGACTTTGTAAGGGGCCCCTCGCTGCACTGGGCCCCGGGTAAACAGCACCCTTTACCCCCCCCCCAGTCCTACGCCCCTGAATCTTAATTTCTTTTAACGAGAAAAAAGTTCCCAGTATTTTACTTATCGATAATTCTTTAAAATGCTATGTAAACTTGGTTATTGTTCGTCACAGTTTTAAATGTTTCCCAGTACGACATTAAACTTATTTTAAGATTTTAAAGATACCAACACTTGAATACATGCAAGATAGAAATGTTTAATGCCATACTGTGGAACATTCCGCCACTACAGTACGTCCGAGCAGGAGGCGAACAGGTGGCACAGCTCCCAACCAGTAAAAAATATTAACTTTTTCATAGAACTGTCCTTCACGTTTATGCTAAAATACAAATCCAACATTACAACCACACAGTTATTTACTCGAGCTGCATTTTGGCCGTATTTGACGTACTTTAAACGCATTTTTTGTTACCTATAGAAGTGAAGATCTCAGCTTGTGTGGTCCAGAAGCAGCAGAGCAGGACCCAAGAACAGAAGCCCACAGATCCAGGCATTGTTTTTCTGCAATAAAAAACACAAACGCATTATGTCATTTTCAAATCATGGACAAAATACCGTCATAATGTCCTTTATATTTAGAACTCCCCCTTAAAACGTAACAAAAAGTCACTCAGACAGATTTTCCAGGGGCTAAAATCTGTTGTAGTGAGTGTGTGCCTCCAAAGCTAATCTGTTCTTTCCATTATGTCTGTAATGAGTGAGTCATAGTGGGTCGGCTGGAGACATGTTTTGCAGATGATAGTGATGTTTGGAGAAAAGAGGGGTGGATATATATGTATTTTGGCCATTTTCAAGTTATTTCAAATCAAACTTTGTTATCGCACATACCTCCAAAACAGATGCAGGCGCAGATGAGCAAAATATGTAAACAAAGCAAAGTGAAATTGTAGTTCAGAGATTAAAATTTGAAATATTTTAGGGAAGAAAATGCGGGTTAGAGGAGCAGTTTTGAAATTGGTATTTTTCCAGTGTTTCAATATGTTACTGCTTGTGGTAGATACTTGTTTAAAGAACCAATTGTGTATTCATATGTTATAAACGCAAACCTCTTCTTGTGTCGAAACTTAGTCATTTTCAGTATGCAATCTTTATTTTTTTGCCAAAATTGATATTCTAACTTGACGCTTGAGCATTAAAAAGGTGCTGTACGTGATCTTAATGTCTAAAAACTTGCAAAAACAGAACTGAACTAATTAATTTTATATGGTAAATGGTCACATTTTTATACAGTGCTTTTCCACCTTCAAGTCACTCAAAGCGCTTTATCTCAAGGAACCACTCACCCGTTCACACACACATTCACACACACGTTCACACACCGGTGTACGCACAGACACCCGGGGCAAGGTGCGTTAAGTGTCTTGCCCAAGGGTACAAAAGTTATTCCTCACTTTCCTTATGCATTCTGACCATCCTAACTAGTCACAACGATGAGTTTATAAGCGCTTTGCACAGCCTTCAGAGACCAGAATGGAGTTTTCCAGTCATGGTAAAGCTAACGGCCAACTTCCTGATCCTCCGACAATATAACGCTTTATAATTTGATGCAGACAGAACGCAGCCGACTTATTTTACTACTTACTACTTTACTACTGCCTTTTAGAGCGAGTTCACGCTTGCGTAAAAACCACATTAAGACTGGGACTAAAATCGTAACTAGACCAAACCTGGACTAAACCAGGACCAGAACTGTATAAAGAACCAAACAGGAAACTTGTGGAAAACATTTAGGCAAATGCTGAAGAACAGAAGGCACCACTTTTCACTTTATGTTCTTTTCTTTGCCCGCCTCACGTCTCTTTACAGCCCTGCCATAAAGCTGCTGTCAAAGTGCGCTGCCTAAAACGCAGACACCTTTTACACAAAACCTTTCTCTCCAACTTGTAGCGGCAAACACGAAATAACAGTATCCAAAACGCGCATTTTCAGCCGCGGTGTGTAATCAAGCAGACACCCGCCTCTTCTATTGCTGTTATGTTAAAGTGAATGGGACTTTGAAGAATGTGCCAAAGGGAGCGACTCAAAACATACATTACTTTCACTGCATACCACCAGCGCGAGTCGAGCCAGGGCACTTTCTCCTGCAAACACGAGCCGATCGAACAGGAGGAGGCCACACAAAAGCAAGGTGCAAATCACTGTAAATTTGCATAAAATTTGCATTGTTTGCGAGGGAGATTTTTCAGTTGTGAATCAATGCTAGGCTGCTATATGCTACATGCTAAATATGGCACTTTGCAACTTCTTTCTTTCTTTCTTTATCTTTATTTACACAGGGGAACCCAGTGAGAACACGTGGACTCTCTTTTTCATGGGCGTCCTGTTTGAAATACAATACAAAAGTGCACGAGTCCAAATAAAACATTAAAAACAGGAGCAGGTGTGTGGATTAAAGTCCGTTACCAGATTATTCAATTCCGATTGTGTCACTAACATATCCCGTTTTGCTTTTCCTTGGAGTATGTTCCATTTTTGTGAATCAAAACAGCTAAAACAGCCTCTTTCCCGTCTCAGTTCTGTTGTGGCTCGTCCTCAGCCTTACGCAGTCATGTGATCTGGCATTAAACGTTCCGGTATCGATGATTAACAAGCAGGTGAGGCATTCTGGGAGGTTTTGAAGTCGTCCCTTATAGATACTTCATAATCTAGTAGGCGGCTTGCACCATTTCTTTTCTATAATTTAATGGGATACAAGATTTCAACTAAACTAAAAGTGTTCAAACTAAAAGTGTACGTCTTCCTTCAGTTACGCCTGTTCCCAATTGGGGTCTTGCTCCTAAAAACTAAAGATGCACTGTGTAACTTTTCTTACGGAGGTCCACCAGGTTGTTACCATGGAGATGTTGTCTGGAACGTTCCACTACATGAACTTAGACTAACTAGGCTCACTTAGGTTTTAGCCAACAGTTGTGTTTATTGCTAAAATGTGTCACCTGCTCGTATCCGTGGAGATGGCTAGATTTAATGCCGTACTGTTGAACATTAGAGGCAATGCGACAGTATCTCCATGTGGACAAGCAGGTGGGGCGCCCTCCATCAGAAAAGTTACATAATGCATCTTTAATTGTAATCATAATCACTTTGTTCAAGAATTGTTACGGGGATGCAAGAAACTAAACCAGGACTAGAACAGGACTAGAACGGGACTAAAACGGGACGAAACCAGGACTAAACCAGAACTAGAACCAGGATTAGAACCAGGACTAAACCAAGACTAGAACCGGACTAAACCAGGACTAAACCAGAACTAGAACAGGACTAAACACAATAAAATCAGAACTAAACCAGAACTTGAACAGGACTAAACCAGGGCTAAACCAGGACTAAACCAGAACTAAACACAACAAAATCAGAACTAGAACAGGACTAAACCAGAACTAGAACAGGACTAAACACAACAAAACCAGAACTATAACAGGACTAAACCAGGACTAAACCAGAACTAAACCAGAACTAAACCAGGACTAGAACAGAACTAGAACAGGACTAAACCAGTATCTTTAATTGTCATAATCATAATCACTTTGTTCAATAAGTTACAGGGAGGCAAGAAACTACAGAACGAACCCTATGAACGAAATATCACTCCCAACTAAAACTCTAAAGTCTACAGCAGAATCTACAGAATCATCTACAGAAATAAATTAATGAGGCAGCTAAAAACAATTTGCCTCACATTTTACGCCAGATGCCGTCTCTGCCGACTGCTCCGCCTTGGCACCATATAAAGTCTATTTCATTTCTCCAAAAACACAATACGCCGTTATGTGGCCGCTACTATTGTCAAAGCAACAATTAAGCAAGATTGTTAAGATTATAGTCTGCAGTTTAATTTGAGAGAAAAATGTTGCAGAGTTACAGTTATTTCGAGCCGACTTCGCCGCAATGGCTCTGGTATGCGGGTCGTACAAAACGTCTCGGATTCAACCCCGAGATCGAACTTCTATCAACTTGTTTGAACTGAAAACACTGTGGAAGTTTGTGCTGCGGGGCGCGGAGGAGAGACGCGGACAGTGGGTTTGTTCGGGCACGTTGGAAGTTGCCAGGTTGGGAATGTGTGCACGGACTCCACGTGTCAACTCTCCTAAAGACTTTTGACGTTTGCAGGCGGAGAAGCAAGAATCTGTAACTCGCATCTCTTAATGATACACAGCGAGTTTAGACATTAGCCAGACGTTAAACTTTAAGTCACAGTTTTGAAGCCTGTGCACTGATCAAGACAGAGAAAGGACTAGATATATTCCGTATATATCAGCCAGCCGATATTTGGTCGATATTTGGACTTTTTAAGTGTATGGGGTATCGGCCTTAAATCTCCAGGACAGGCCGATGTTTTGTTTTGGTCGATCTGCTGCCTAGAAAATACACACAAAGCTTTATATTAATATTTGAATACAAAAGAAAATATCGTACATTTCGGACTATTGAGCGCACCTGAATATAGGTCGCACCAGCTAAATTTGAAAAGAAAATACATCTTGAACATATATAGGCCGCACTTGAATATAAGCCGCAGATTTTTATGTTGTAACATGAGATATTTACACAGAAAGACAGTACACAAAAGGTTTTTTTGAGTTTTAATTTAAGACTTTTTTTCAAACTGTGCCTGAAAATCAGCCAATCACCAACACGGGATGAACATACCTGCAGGTTTAGAAAATAAAACGGCACCAACTCGAGTCATCTGCTTTTATTTCCTCTGAAAGGCGATGTAAAAAGACGACAAAAGCCAAGTTCTTCCCGCTGCTGCCTCCGACGTCGCACCATCGATTCCTTAAAGTTCAGGTGCAGTGGCTCTGTTTCCTTCTTTGATGCCAGATCCGTTGCCTTCAACTTAAAACCTGCATCATCTGCATTTCTTCGTGTGTTTTCCATGATGAGGCTGTGGCATGATGCGCAAAATGACAGTTCAAAATCAAAACTAGTGAATTCTGCAGCACATAATCTTTCCCCACGTCTGTCTCACTTTTGCGTTCACTGCTAGAGAGTGCCCCCCGGTGGCCGTTAGCCAGTAAAAATCTATAAATTAGCCGCACCGTTGTATAAGCCGCAGGGTTCGAAGCGTGGGAAAAAAGTAGCGGCTTATGGTCCGAAATTTGGTTGCCCTGGATTCTAAACGATCGGTATCGCCATCGGCAATGGAAAAACCATATCAGTCGATCTCTAGAAAGGACAGTGACGATAACCTGACCGAATATTTCCATTTAAAAATAATTGGTCATGCAGCAGTTTAAAGATTCAGTTATTGGAGCCAAAAAACATGTTTGTTATTATACAATTGAGTTTCTGATTAGCACAATGCTAAAAATATTGAGTTAAAGAACAGGAAGGATTCATTTTGTTTTCCACATCAGATACTCCGTCCTGTGAGTCGTCTAAAACACGAACGCATTTTGAAATAGGTTCTGAATAGAGCTATTTAAGCAGAAAAACTGGCTGGTAAATATAATTGTTATTCACAAGTATAATGTTACTAAGTTTATTAAAAGGTCATTAAACATTGTCAATGTTTTTGAACAAAGACTTAACTCAGTGATGTTACTCAAAGTTTAAATAGAACTTTAACTTTTTAAAAAAATATTATTATAAAATTACTAACCTAAACTTCCTAAAATCCCGTAAGCATCCACCAGGACAAGACCGGGACTAGACCGAGACTAGACCGGGACTAGACCAGGACTAGACCAGGACTAGACCAGGACGAGACCAGGACGAGACCAGGACGAGACCAGGACGAGACCAGGACGAGACCAGGACGAGACCAGGACGAGACCAGGACGAGACCAGGACGAGACCAGGACGAGACCAGGACGAGACCAGGACGAGACCAGGACGAGACCAGGACGAGACCAGGACGAGACCAGGACGAGACCAGGACGAGACCAGGACGAGACCAGGGAGTACACAGGGCAAAACCAGGACTAGATCAGGACTAAACCAGGACTAAACCAGGACTAAACCAGGACTATTGCTACTGACACAGAAACTATCCTGCAGTTTGTAAATTCTTGAGGACAAATGACAGGACCAGATTGCGCCCTTTAGATTTACAGCTGTGTGTGGTGTTTAAACAGAGTCTCTCCTGACACTGTCCTGGAAAAAGCCTGTATATATATTTACCTGTCATCAACATGTTCTGACCCTGAGCCTGAAGACACACTGCAACACTACACTAGCATTAGCACAAAACTGTGAAGTGGTAAAACTAACGTTAGCATTTTTTCTTCATTCCTGTCAGTGCTTTTAAGCAGTGGTGGAAGGTAACGAAGTACAAGTAGTAAAGTACTGCACTTAAATAAAGCACAGATACCTAAAAATTCTACGTCAGTACATTTTACAGTGGATACTTTTTACTTTACTTCACTACCTAAAAATTCTACGTCAGTACATTTTACAGTGGATACTTTTTACTTTTACTTCACTACATTTGAGAGCAGTATCTGTACTTTCTACTCCACTACATTTTGAACAGGACTGAAAAGTAAAGTACTTTTCATATAATTTGAGGGGTTATTTTCACCATCCTGACTAAAGTTTTCAAGTTCAAGCTTCGGTTTTGAGCAAAACAAAAATAAAAACCACAAAATTCATAAGAAAAATGAAGAAATTGATTCGTGTTGTTACCATGACCAAAATATGAATCATTTTTGAATCAATATCACTACATTTACACTTTAACAAATGAACAACACTTGTGTGAAATACTTTTACTTTTTACTCTTTAAAGTGCATTTTTAAACAGGTACTTAAATACTTTTACTGAAGCAGACTTTTTTTCATGTGATACTTTACCTCTGTATCTGTACTTTTACTTAAGTAACAAGACTGAGTACTTCATCCACCACTGGTTTTAAGTTGACCAAAGTCCATTTATATTTTGCTAAATTAACTTAAATCTTGTTTCAGCCAAAAACATTGTTTCATTCCCACGTTTTCATCTTGCATTTTCACTTTGCTTTTTTCAGAGCTGAAAACGCTCTGTTCCAACTTGTGTCATTAACTTTGATGGAGGAAGTGCACATTTCGGTTCCCCCTCTTCACCATGACTCATCAGGATTACTTATCTTAAATAGGTTACATAAAGTTCATCTCATCATTCACACTAGCAGCTATATGAATATGAAATACAAATTACACATAGTTTCATTTTTTTTATTATTATTTCCACAGATTCTTTTTTCAGACCAAGGTTTAGTTTGTTTTTTTACCTGACAGTTTCGACCCGGGACTTAAACCGGGACCGAGGGGACCTTTTTACTCTCACACACCTGGGATACCGTCCTGAAGAAGTCGGACTGCGGATGGCGCTGTCGTGCTGCCTCCACCGGTAGGAAGACAGCGCCAAAAACGTTTACATCAGCTGACCGGACACGTCACAGCAACATCAAGTGGCCACTCTGAGGAAGACTTATTTATATTCATATTATTATTAAAATCTGCACGTCGCAGCAACATCACGTGACCACTCTGAGGCGCTAGTGAGCAGTCGAAACTGTCAGGTATGAAAACAAACGAAACTTTGGTCTGCAAAAGAATCTATTAAAATAAATGATCGAACAACTGATGAACCTCTTGGACTACAAATTGTTTAGCTGTAAATGTTTAAGTCCATGAACTAAATAGGCATCGGACGATATTGAAATGTGGTGTTACATGGCCAAAATAATTGCGATTAATGATTATATCACGATAGCGGTCAGTTATGGAATAATTAGCATTTTATTGTAATGAATAAGTTCCATGTTTAAACAACTGTTATAGTTCTGTACTTTGTTATCAGTGAAAACAACTACGATCTACGGAGAATATTATAGTTCTGTACTTTGTTATCAGTGAAAACAACTACGATCTAGCGGAGAATATTATGGATAAGTATGTTTGTTCTGCACATTCTGGTCATACGATGGCGATTATCTTTGTTGGAGATTCTCACGATTATATAAAATGTCCCGCGAACGATTACTGTCGACCCTTTTTATCACTATAAACGATATTATTGTTTATTGTCCCATCCGTAGACACAAATACCTTAATGAGGGTCTGTAAGCTGCTTGTCTCATAGACGTTACTGCTTTTGTTTCACAGTTTGGCTTAATGCGTCTATAAAATGCATGATTGATACCCTTTATGCCACACTGAAACATTCCAGGCACAATAAAACCTTCATAAACACAAGGAGGTGCCGGGCTCGCCATTAGAAAAAGCAACAGTAACTTAAAGGGCTAAATTCCAATATGAAAACTGAAGACAAGTTGCTAACTCAAATAACGCCTTTTTTCCACATTTCACAATTCGATGTCACGTGGGAGTGATTTCTCTAGAATCCAACAACCGATTCCAGACACCGATGAGTGAACCTCAAACTTGTCTTATCTCAGAATGTTCTTGGCAAGAAAGCAGCGATTTACAGTAAACTACTATATCTTATTAAAATGTAGCTACAGGGACATGGTTGAAGTTACACATGTATTTTGAAAGTAGATATACAGAGTAAAACAGGCCAGGCCTGACTGCATTCATTTTGAGAGTAAATTTGGACTAAACTCAAACGTAAATGTGCTGATTTGCAAAGGCAGTGAACATGTCAGGCAAGCACAGTGATCTGAACAAATGCTTGTATATTTGGTTGGTCCATTAGAATTAAGGGAGCTGACAAAGAAATAAAACTTTTAGCATTTTTGGGGAAATAAAAAAATCAAAAAAAAAATCAAAAAAAATCTTATATCTACTGATTTAAAGGTGCACTTTGTATTTTTTTCTGGTAGAGGACCTGCCAACTGCTTGTGTCTATGGAACAGAACTAGAACACGACTAAACCAGGACTAAACCAGGACTAAGCCAGAACTAAGCCAGAACTAAACCAGGACTAAACCAGGACTAAACCAGGACTAAACCAGGACTAGAAGAGGACTAAACCAGGTGTAAACCAGGTGTAAACCAGGACTAGAACAGAATTAGAACAGGACCAAACCAGGATTAACCAGAACTAAACCAGGACTAGAACAGAACTAGAACAGAACTAAACCGGAGACTACACATGACAAAACCAGAACTAGAACAGGACTAAACCAGGACTAGAACAGGACTAGAACAGGACTAAACCAGAACTGAACCAGAACTAGAACAGAACTAGAACAGAACTAAACCAGGATTAAACCAGGACTAAACCAGAACTAAAAAAATCAAAAAAAATCTTATATCTACTGATTTAAAGCTGCACTATGTATTTTTTCTGGTAGCGTGTCTGCCAACTGCTTGTGTCCATGGCAATTTGCCTGGAATGTTTCACAGTGTGGCATTAAACTTATCCAGTTTGCATGTGTTCAGTTACACGTGTTTTTAAAGCTGAATATTACATTGCCAAACACTTAGTAATACAATCCTGTGGAACATTGACCGAGCCATAAACGTATCCACGGAGACAAGCAGGTGGCAGCAACTCCACCAGAATTAAGTTACGCGTTGCCCCAAAGACGGAGCTGACGCTAACGTAACGGCAACATCATTTACTTGATTGAAATATGGGTAATACTTTTGTTGATATTAGCTGTAAGTGCATTTATAACTTAACCTCAGATCTAATGGGATTCTGAGGGATTCTGAGGGATTCTAAAATAGCTTCTACAATCTCTTAAACTCTATAATTCCATGCGTTTTCTACGTCGCCATTATGTCACTAAGTTGTGGGTGGATTGGGAGCATCTGTGGACCATCAAAGTGCTTTACTGCAGATTTGACCAGGCTAAATACAGTTGGTTTCGAGCTCATTCATAAAGCTACGTTTACAGAGAGTGACTCATTTCAGGCAAATATTAGCATTAGCGCCGTTGCATTTGTTTACACAGGCCAGGGTCACGACGAACAAGAGCACTGCAAACATAGCCTAGAGCTGCATTTCGCTAACAACCTATAGAAAAAGTACATGGTCAGGCTTTAAAATGCGAAACGTTTTGGGAGTTTTACGTATATGGAAAATATCCTAATGCTTTATGGGTAAAACAGTTATGTCGGCAATACGCAATCAACCGATATCCAAAGATAGGCCACTGGACAGATAAATATGGTGTGACTATAAAATTCAGGCATAATTAAATTCGAAAATTCGCAAATTCAAGTCCAGTGAGGTTCATCTGGTTTTCCGATAATTTATTTTAATGCTGTGACGTGTCCGGTCAGCTGGTTTAAACAGGTTTTGGCGGCGTCTTCCTACCGGTGGAGTGTGAGACTAAAAAAGCCTCCACGGAACTATGAACCGGGACGAGGGGCTCTTTTACTCTCACACACCTGGGATACTGTTCTGAAGAAGTCGGGCTGCAGATGGCGCTGTCGTCCTGCCTCCACCGGCGCCAAAACCTGTTTAAATCAGCTGATACAGCTGGGTATCATTAAGATTTTGCCGATACGATACATACCTCGATACATAGGCCACGATACGATACGCATCTCGATACAGTGCACTTTCGATTCAATACGATACGATATACTTCAAAAATCAATTCGAAAAATAAAGGCTTTCGGGTCAAATGTCAAATAAACAAGTTTCTTTCCTATAAACAAGTCACACAATTGTAGTGATGTGACAAAATAATTAGGTAAAATATATCGATACAGCAGCCCACGATAATGATACTGTATCGCTAAATTAAACGATACGATATATTAATATTTCTAGATTTTTGCACACCCCTATCAGCTGACAGGACCAACGTCACATGACCACTCTGAGGCGCTAGTGAGCGGTCGAAACTGTCAGATATGAAAACAAACTAAACCTTGGTCTGAAAAAAGACTCTATTAAATTAGACGCAAATTCTAGTTACAAATCGTGTGTTTTATTTCAAATGGCACCACATAACATCACCAGACCAGGGTATGTTTTTTGTAATAAAATGTTTGACAATGTAATAATGTTGCTATAGCTTCGAAATAGCACAACACTAAGCAGCAGACCCTTTATAACCACGTCACCGGGATCATGGCCTGATTACAGACCAAATACAGAATTGTCCCTATTCATTTAGCCGGACCAGAAGCTGCCACATTGCATTATAGTCATACAGTACTGCAGGGCATCACTGTACTGGCCAATATTAGCCTTTTATTCCATTACAATAGGCTGTGTGCTGTTGAATAAAGGTTGACTAAGGTTGATTTAGTCCTTGGATACACTCCATCTGATCCTGTTCTAGTCCTGGTTTAGTTCCAGTTTTGATGTGGTGTGTGTCCAACGGCGAGTGCACCTGGCTTACTGCACTACCATTGTTGTCACGATACTAAAACTTCAAACTCGACTTCGATACTTAGAAATTAACTCGATACTCGATACCACAGTGAAGATAAAAACTGCTCCTCGTAAGAGAATGTAATTTTCATACACAAAAACAATACTAGTTTCTTTATCAGAGCGTGAGGGATTATTCTGTTTTCATTGAGCTTAAAAATCATATTAAAACTGTTCAGGAAAGCTCAAAATTTGTCCTGCTGATGTGATTTTTTGCAGTATCATTACTTGCTCAAATGAGTATCTAGTTTCGATAACAGTTGTAGTATTGATTAGCATCTGATTTTCGATACTTTTGACAATCCTAACTACTATAACACGTTTATAGGCTTATGGAACGGCAGACGTACAACTTGTAATCCATAGAACACAAATTTTGGTCGGCCAACTCTTCAATTCAACACAGACTTACTGACTTTGTGGATTTTTAGCAACCAAAATGAAGGATCGTTTCAGAGAATGTTTGTAGGTCAGTTATGGCCCTGTGATTATCCAGGGAGTACCCCACCTCACAAACCAAATACGACCCGCCTGAGGCTACAGGACCCACAGCTGCATAGACTAAATGAACGGATGAAATGGAAAGAAAAGAGCATTCACCAGGTGTTTGTAGTGATGCTGACAGGTTTCTGAAGCTGCATTACAATTTCAGTTCTAGGTAATGAAAAGAGAGACTAAAATAGAAGCACATGCCCATCTTATCCCGCTAAAAACTCAAGGGGACCGGGGTTTTGCTGTGGCTGGTCCCAGACTCTGGAACAGTCTTCCTTCCTCTGGGTATTAGAACAGCTCAGTCTTTAAATATTTTTAGATCTTTGTTGAAAACTCATTTGTTTGCACTGGGTTTTAACACGAGCTGAGCGAGACTCTTGTATTGTCTTGTATTTGTTGTGTTCTGTTGTATTTTTGCATGTTTATTTTTGCTTTTTATATTGTACAGCAGTTTGGGCAGCGTTGTTTTTAAATGTGCTTTATAAATAAATATATAAATAAATTTGACTTGATTTGACTTATTGGAGCAGACTAGGAAACAGGCTTTGACTTGTTAAATCTGGGCTACTATACTGTTTATATTTGCATAGACCAGCCTTTTAACTGCATGCTACTTCAGTGAAAAAGCCTTGAATTTGGTGTTGACTTCCACACTTTGGCTTTCCCTCGCTGACCCCAGTTGCTCCATCTCCAGCTGGATGTTTGGGACGTGACGTTACGCCAAATGTATCTTCTAGAAAACTCCGGACACTTGCGTATTTTTGGTACAATGACCTCTCTTTCCTTGAGGCTATGTGGTCAGTAACAGAAACTTTGAGCAGTTAAGCGACTGTCACGTCAATTTATAGCATTGTTTTTGAGGAATGCTGCCTTAAAAACGTGGAGTTTAGCGGGAAACTTTTGAAACTTTTCGCTTTTACGCACGGAAAGCGTCGACCCCATGGAACATGGGTAACACGTCTGGAATGGAATAAACACGTCTTTAATTGACCAAATCATAACGTTTCACTTACAGGTTTGTTATTAGACGTGCAAAATGATTCTAACACACCGCTATCCGCTGCAAAAACCTGTTGGAACGTTGTTTTGACAGCCAGAACATGTTAGTGGCGCACGCTAACGTATCCCAGGCTGTATCGATGAGAGGGGAGACGTGTTTTTACCTAATCTGTTCAAGCATTAAATCTTGTCTTACCTTTATCTCCCCGGCGCTGGAAGATTAAGGGGACACTCTGTAACCACGCGCAGAACAGCTCGACTCCCCGGGGTTATGAATAGCGCACACGGAGGATGTTTTATCGTTGCCACGTACAGGGTCCTGCAGCGCACGTACCGTAAAGTCAGCAGCACGAGCGCACGCACATTCCTCACAGTGTGGTTATTTGGTCAAATAAACCACTGAGTCAACTTGCCTCGTTTCAAATGTTAGTCACGTTCAGCCACGTTTTCACCATTTTTCACACAAGCTACGCTTTTTAATTTCCTAAAAAAATAATCTTAGAAGGACTTTTTTTTTTTAAAGAATAGACCTATTTAAATCCATTTAATGTGATTATTGACTACGTTTAGCGAATGAATATTTAATTTTAATAAAACATAGCTCCACGTAAATGCGCAATGAGAAAATACGCATTGGGTTTGAGATTTTGAGATGAGATCATTTTGGTAACTGTACTTTCCTGATTGGATAAAGGTTAAAAAAAATGACACAAATAATGCCAAATTGGATTTATTATAGCTATTTTAAAGCCTTATCTTCTATTTTATATAATTTCATAAAGATTATCCGGGGCCCTTGTTGTAAAAAGGCCGTGTAAAGATTTACCGTGCGCCATGTAGCTGTTTTTATGGTAGTAAACCCCATGCAGCTCGTCACGTTCACAGTGAGGTCTGGAGTTGGGATCATGAATGGCTTGTTCGCTGGATGTGTTGAACATGTGAGGAGAAGAACATGTGGAAGAAAGAGAAAACATCTGGACGTGGGTTTGCTATCAAAGCCAGTCTTTTCCATGAACCATGTGTGTGTTTAAGGGCCTCGCTCACTTTCATCCAAATGTTCAACTGTGCCAATGTTATGACAATAGGGACAACCGACAACCGACCAGATGGAGAGGCACGAGAGTCTAATAGAATGACGCATCCTTGCCATCCTTGCATCATTCAGCCATACCGCGTACTCTTCTTCTTCTTATTGGTTAAATCAGGGTTGGAAAAATAAAATAAAGGCCTACTTATTACTCAGATGATACTAATGAGTCACTGGGACTGTAATGTTTTTCGATAGGGACAGCGCAAATCAGCTGTTTTTGTTCCAACTAAACCAGCTCTTTTTGGACAGATTGTGTTAAAATTAACCTCAGATTAAAGCTCCACAAGCCTCAGATAGAGCAGTGCTTACAGATAGCATCACACCCCCAAGGAATATTGATGACATCAGCTGCAAAGTACCAATTTTCTTTTGTTTTAATGATATTCATGTCACAATTATCCTATAGAAACAATGTTAAGCAGGTAAAATATATTACTAAGAACGTTTTACATTCAGACACTATTCAGTTCCATGTTTATTTTAAATCTGAAATGCTTCCAAGTTCCTCCAGGGGGCGCCGTACTTCGGTGGGGAAACACTGCTGTAAACAAACACAAACCGTAACACAGATTGCAGTTGTGATTTCAGGCCAATAGAGGGCAGCATATCTCTACAAACAAAAGTCATACGCACTGGATTCTTACAGATTTCTCAGTTCTGTTCAGTACAAATCATTGCTAGGTCTATAAATTGCCTTGGTTTGTATTACCACCAGGTGTCGCTGTTGGATTTGTTTACGCGTTGGCCAACTGTGCTCGCGGGTCTGATTTTGAGTGGCTTTAAATCGCTTGCATTTCCATTCATAGGTGGGACAGATGTAACATACATAATAGTGGCAAAGGTTTCAGAGGTCGTCGTCTGGACATGGTTTAAAACTCAAGACGTTTGGAGGAAAACCGGATCTGCTGAGGGGATCCATGAACAGAGATGATATTAAAAAAACAAAAACAAAACACATCTCTCTCTTTTGTGTGTGCTCAAGATTAAAGAACATTTTCATTCACGCAAATCTGTGTTTAAAAATGTATCGCACAGGCCAATGTGCACCGTAAACTAGTAGTTCCCAACCTTTTTCGTCTTGCGTTCCCCCAAAGCGCCGTCTCACAATCTTGAGTACCCCCTATTTCGGGGTCTCCAGCCTTTTTTCCTTTGGTGAGCTGCTTTTACAAAACAAAAAGGCCAGAGAGCACAAGAAACTGAGTATAGTACATATAAAACCCACGGCAAGACGGGTCCAGTTAGATGCCTGTGAAACATGAACCAGTGTCCATTTATTAGTGCACAAAGGTAGGCATCAAAATGACACATTTACGATGGAAATATGCATTTAATTCATCAAATTTGAGTTATTCAGCACAATATGTATAATACAGAGATTTGTTGGCGAGCTGCTTGGAAGATGGTGGAGAACTACTGGCATCTCTCGAGCTACAGGTTGGAGACCCCTGCGCTATATCGTGTAACAGCGTCTGTGTTTGTATGTTTTATTATTATTATTATT
>KN471416.1:2186-17452 GCA_000787095.1 Periophthalmodon schlosseri | reverse complement strand
CTCTCCTTCTCTGGCCCTCTCCTCCCTGTTTCTCCTCACTCTCTTTGTTCTTCTTCCTCTCCTCTCTCCCTCCTCCTCTTTCCTTCTCTGGCCTTCTTCTCCCTTTCTCCTTTTTCTCCCTTCTCCTCTCCTTCTGTGGCTCTCTCCTCCTCTGTTGTCTTTACCGCCTTCCTCCTCTCCTCTCTTTCTCCCTCCTCTCCTCTTTGTCTCCTCTCCCTCTCCCCCTCCTCCTCTTCTTCTCTCCTTCTCTGGCCCTCTCCTCCCTCTTTCTCCTCACTCTCTTTGTTCTTCCTCCTCTCCTCTCTCCCCCTTCCTCTCCTCTCTCCCTGCTCCTCTGCTCTCCTTCTTTGGTCGTCTTCTCCCTCTTTCTCTTTTCTCTCCCTCTTCTCCTCCTCTCTCCTCTGGCCCTCTCTGTCCTGACCCTGGGTGTGGAGGGTGTTAGTTATTATACCTTCTCTCCTTCTCTGGCCCTCTCCTCCCTCTTTCTCCTCACTCTTTGTTCTTCCTCCTCTTCTCTCTCCCTTTTCCTCCTCTCCTTCTCTTGTCCTCTTCTCCCTTTCTCTTTTCTCTCCTTTCTCTTCTTTTGTGACTCTCTCCTGCTCCATCCTCTTTACCTCCTTCCTCCTCTCCTCTCTTCCTCCCTCCTGTCTTCTCTCCTTCTCTGGCCCTCTGCTCTCTCCCTCCTCTCCTCATCTCCCCCGCCTCCCACTCTTCTCTCCTTCTCTGGCTTCTTCCTCCTTTCGTCTCTCCCTCTTCCTTTCATCTCTCTATCCTCTCTCCCTCCTTCTCTTCTCTCCTTCTCTGGCCCTCTCCTCACTCTTTCTCCTCTCTCTCTTTGTTCTTCCTCCTTTCGTCTCTCCCTCTTCCTTTCATCTCTCTATCCTCTCTCCCTCCTTCTCTTCTCTCCTTCTCTGGCCCTCTGTTCCCTCCCTCCTCTCCTCATCTCTCCTCATCTCTCCTCTCCCCCCTCTCCTCCCTCTTTCTCCTCTCTCTCTTTGTTCTTCCTCCTCTCGTCTCTCCCTCCTTCTCTCATCTCTCCCTTCTCCTCTCCTCTCCTCTCTTCTTTCCTTCACTGACCCTCTTCTCCCTCTTTCTCTTTTCTCCCACTCCTCCTCTCTCGTCTGTCCCTCTCTGTCCTGACCCTGGGCGTGGAGGGTGTTAGTTATTATACCTCTCGTCCTGCTCATGAATAAGTAAGCGGGGCGAGGCTGAGACACATTTTCCAGACACACCCGAACACACCGCTGCAGCCTCAGAATGCCCCCTGGCTACTCTCACTGGGTGCTCCCACTTTTTCTTTGTTGTTGAACGCACCCCTGGAGTGTGGACGCTCGGGTGAGGCGGCGGCATGTGTAAGGTTGGAATATCAACTGTAAAGTGCAATTTTATAGTGCTTAGAAACTGGAAAAGTGTTTTTTTTTTTCTTCCAGTCTCGTAATTTGTCGGAGGATTTGCTATTTTATCACACAAAGTAATGTTGTGATGGGCATTATCTGAGAAAATTAAGTAAAGTAAAAGTAAAAAACAAACATGAAGACATAATATTTGTGTATAGCACAGTAAAGAAACTGTCCATTGCAAATCAGTTTTAGCCACGGTTCAGATGTGCTTTATCTAACAAAACCATATCTTGGCTTATAGGGTTAGCAGCAGAAGCACCAGCTCATTTATATGGTAAATACTTCGATGACATCTTTGAATAAAAGCAACCCCAAATTGCTCCAGCAACTACAAATTGATAAATCACAGAACACCTTGTTTTTGTTTCTGACTGGAGTTTGTTGTGTCCACATACTCAAATACTAATACCACTATATACTCATTTAATAATGATAATACAGATAATACACTTGTACAGCATTTTTCAAGATATCCAAAGACCCTTTACTCAAGGAAACAAACATAGACAGACAGAATAGACAGACAGAAAAACAGCTTTCTTGCATAAGTATTGATATGGGGAGAAAAAAAACAAAACAAAACACAAAATTGAGCCTTTCCTGAATAGTTTTAGAATGGCCTTGACCTTAAGCAAATGTACTATAAGACCCACATATGAATATTGCAGACTTTTTTTTATCATTTTATGTTTAAAATGACATTGTATTGTCTAAAATGAGAGTGTTTTCATTATTATTGTGGTATGAAAATCAGTATTGAGTTTTTTTCTTTGTGTCAAAATCACCTTGGTAATTTTAGTATCATGACATCATTAATGCATGAGGCTTGGATCTGCCTCGTGCTCTAAATTCAAGACTTGTTATTTTTTGTTGGACTATTATCAACACTTGTCTTTTTTACCATATGTTTTTGAGTAATTTTGCTCAATCCACAAACACGATGTCTGAGCTGTGCTATTTGCTTGGAACATGATGCTAGCTTTGTGATTTTGTGTCATTTGAACACCTTAGCCCTGCTATTATGCAGATCCTTAATGCATGTATAATTTGTCTAATCCATGTCTGGCTACATGAAGCACAACATGTATTCTGGTGTTACCCTCCACTGTAAGGTCACAGAGAGGTCCCGAGCACCTCGTGAATATTTAAACTGGTTTTTCTGTCTAATGGCAGGGCTGTCAGGGTGCACTCTACTGTGAGGCGTTGACTGATGGACCAGCGAGTAGGAAATGGGAGTTGTTTTTGTTGTGAATGCTTCAGTGGTAATAGATACAGTGGAGGCTGGTGGCCGGTTTGAATGTAGTAGATTGATGTATTTCAAGAGTGGACATGAGAAAATTACTCATAATAATAAGAAATAATAATCTAACTATAGTTTATAATAAATGGGTGCATTTGGTGTATTTATGGTCCTTTTTTATGTTTTTGCAGAAAATATGGGAACTGAGTCAAGGTGATAAGAAGGAGGACATCTTCAAATGAACCAGGAAAATAGATGGTGAGAATTTTGTTTTAAATGTTCCTCCATTTTATTTGATTTTCAGGAATTAATCAAATCTGAATTGAGATTGAGATATTTCTGATCACCAATGATCAGCCAGTTTTCTGTCAGTAAAAACATTTGGTTCGGAGAAGAGTTCAGACATGGTAGGAAGAAATGTGACTATTTTATGTTTTAAAGGTCTTTAAAAATGTGAAAAACTGAACCAGCTTAAAGCGTTTGTGGTGGTCCATAGTTAATCTTCACTTACCTTATTCATTCCGAGCATCCTAATTATTCACAGGAATTAAATGCAGACGGCAAGCAACGACATAGTTTGACCTCAATAGCTACAATATATCTGTACTGGGGCGAGACAGTTTTTGCTCAAATACGTTGGGAAAAAATCAGGTACAAGGCCTTTAAATAGCCATTTTAATTTTGTTTGTGAAAACTGAGATTTATCAATATGAGAAAAAAGATGATTCAGTTTTTGCCTTATCGCCTGGTCCTAATTTTCAGTTATAAATACATTTCTTTTCCCCTTTCAGAATATCTGCAATGCCACATGGAAAGGCTGCGAGCTGCACCCTGCTCCTGTTCCTCTCCACCTTTTTCTCCACTCTCCTCCCCCCCTCCGCCCTGGCTCGCACTTACCCCCGATTCTCCCGTAATGACACAGTTTTCCAGCACCTGGCGCTCCACCCGGACCCCTCTGTGGGCACCGTGTACGTGGGGGCCCGGAACCACCTCTTCCAGCTGGACGGGTTAAGAGGACTACGATTGGAGCAGGAGGAGACTACCGGCCCCGTTAGCGATGGTAAAGACTGCTTCCCGCCTATCACCGAGACTAGCTGCTCCCACGCCGGGATAACCAGCAATTACAACAAACTACTTCTGCTAGACCCATATGCACAAGAACTTATCACATGTGGAAGTGTTCACCAGGGGACGTGCCAAAAGAGAAGCCTTGCCTCCATCAAGAAAGTTATATTCTCCACCGAGCGACCAGTAGATACCCAACATGTAGCCGCCAACGATGAGCATGTATCCACGGTGGGGTTGGTTGTTCGGCCTCACGCGGGGGGCAGAACTGTGATGTACGTGGGAAGGGGCTACACGGCCAACCACCCCCCCATATCCACGCGTCACCTGTCCTCCGAGCCGGTGTTCTCTTACGAAGAGACGGCAAAGTTAGCGGTAGCAGGGCGGCTAGCGGAGTATGACCACCATTTTGTGTCTGTGTTTACGCGACACAGCTACGTGTACTTTCTGTTTTATCGGCGGGATATACAGGCGGGGTCAAGGGAGTACCGGACCTACACCGCCAGAGTTTGTCTAGACGATACTTCCTACTACTCCTATGTGGAAGTGCCTCTGGTTTGTAAGTCGTCATCATCTGCCTCCAGTAGGAACTACAACCTCCTCCAAGCTGCTCAGGTAAGAGCACAGGTTAAATGGATCAATAAAAAGGAAACTTAAAAGATGTACTGTATAACTTTTCTGGTTGAGTGAATGCCACCTGATTGTCTCCATGCAGATGTTATTCCTTTGCCCACAATGTTCCACAATATGTCATTAACCTCATCTATCTCCATGGAGACAAAAAGGTGGCCCACTATGTCAAGTTACAGGTCAGATCTATTGCGAGGCTGCTCCACTTACAGGAAGAATGATATGCTACATTTTAATGAAGAATAAAAAACGCCTATGAAGAAATAAATGCATGGAATGTTCCACAGTGTGGCATTCTGTCTAGCAAAGTTATATTTTTTTCCAGACAAGCAGGTGGTTGTTCCTCCACTAGAAAAGTTGCTCTGTGTACCTTTGAACACTGAAATCTGTGTTTCTCAAAATGTTGTACATGGCCTTCTACTGGTAGAGTAGTGAATTTTGCAAGTCTATACTTTTTAATTTAACTCAATTGGCTCAGTCTGGGTTCAGTTCCGCCATAGTCCTGGTGATAATACTAAATTACTTCCCTTTAGATTTAATATGAATTGAAATACTGTATGTAGTATACTGAATATGTATAAATTAGAACAGAATGCTAAACGTATATTTTATATATATATATTTTTAATTTGGTTAGTTCGGTAAGTTTGGTTAATTCCCATAATATAAGATGGTACATCAGATATTATGCCAAACAATCTATCCCTGTGTACTTCCCCAGGTGGGTCGTGGGACAGGCAGGCAGGGTGAGCACTTGTTGGGGGTGTTTTCCTCTCGTCTGAGCTCCTCACACTCCAGCCCCTCGGACCCCTCTGCTCTGTGCGTGTACCCTCTGGAGGAGCTCGACCGGCACATCGACTCCACCCGTAACCTGTGCTACACCCAGGACGGGCGCACGGGCGGGGGACAGGAGGTGGCCTACATTGAGTATGAGGTGAAGTCCAGCTGTGCCAACCTGCCTCCGGTGAGATAATACTGCATACAATAAGTGTTTGACATAATTTCACTCCAATATGTGCCAAATGACTAGGCTAACCAGGAAGAGTGGGTATTATTATTATTATTATTATTATTATTATTATTATTATGCAAAGATAAAGAGATAATTAAATTATTCGTAAAAATCACTACACCAAAAAGTAATATATTTGCAGTTTATGTTGTGTATGTTGTTGGTACCTTTCCTGTCCTTTGGCCTCTGAAAAGTGCAACTCAGAGCGAAACCAGTGAATAATTAGGAGGCTAGGAATGTATTAGGTAAGAGAACAATAAATTTGGACCAGTGCAAACAGTTCTGTTTTTGACATTTTTAAGGACAGTAAAACAGGTATAGCACATTTAAGAATCTATGTATAGTAGTAGTAGAAGTGAGCATAAGAAGATGAACTATTTCTCTGTAAATAGACCACACAAATGCCTTTTGAGTAAAGTTTGCGATTAACACGATTAGGTTGGCATGTATTGGGCTAGTCTCTTCTTCCTTTTTGTGATTGCCCCAAAGCTTGGGAATCCTCTTATGATTCACCATAAGAGGATTGGGCCATAGATTAAAGCAGGCCCAAACGGAGGCAGCCAACTCCCTTCTTTTGGTTTTTGCACACCACTCCAAATCCTGCTTTTCCAGTAAGTCCCAAGTTTTAAGATAATTGGCCCTGAAGGACGAAGCAGAACCCAAATTGTGGATATCTGTGCCATTGTAAATCTCCTTTTTTTATTTTCCAAAATCTTGATTGTGAATGTTGTTTGTTTCAACCTTTTTATTGCTCTCCTTTTTACCTTAGTCCCAAGTGTCCTCATTTGGCCGTGAATTTCAAAAGAACTGCATGTCTTTCTTGTCAGGTCTCATTATAAAACCCCACAGCTGATTTGGGGTTAGTTCATATTGATCCATAATGATCCCATTAGACTTCTGAAACTGGGCATGGTGCAGAGGTAGGGGAGCGTCCCACTGGAGAACTGCAGGTGGGGGTTTAGGTCTCTTAAACAAGCCCCTCATTACTCATCTCAGTGACCCAGAGATCACGCACTATTTATTCTGTGGAAAGTTGCAGATGAAAAGTTGCAGCCTTGTTAGGGGCTTGTAGATCCTGATCTGTGATGCATTCCTGACCACTAAATTTCCTATGGCAGCGTATTTAAAAATGCATTAGGCTAGCTAGCGTATACATCCAATACATCCAAATGGTTTACTGTGCAGGGCTAATGCATAGGGCAGTATCTATAAAGCAGCAGTTTATGAGTGTAATATTGCACTGTTATCAAGTACTTGGAGAGCCATTTTGTGTGGAGATCAAACTTTTACATCTTTGGAGTACATAGGAAAGATTTCCCTTGGTTAATCTTTGAACATCATTCTTATAATATATAGTAATTAATTACAGTGGCTTTCAATCTGGACCTGTGTTGATAGTTCCACCAATATATGAGTTTGTAAAAACATACATGCAGTATTATTTTTAGAATCTTTGGTAACCCGAGTGCTTTAAGTTACTTTATTTTGTCATCATGATGGGATTAGCTGGATATAACATTCAATATGCACTGTTGCCAAAACTAAATCTGCTAAATACTCATCACTAATCACATTTTAACCAGTTGAATTTTTACAGTGAAATTTGAAATGCATATCTTTCTCACCTTATTTGTAACTGTAATTTTAAAGGAATGTTATTTTGGAAAGTGCTTCAGGGATGTTCATACTTTCATCATAATCATCTTTGATGTGATTCAATGGTTATTACAGTGAATCATTAAACTGGTGAATAGCAAAGGTTTGTCTGTGCCCCAATGCCTTTAGTCATACAGGCTTGGAACCTTAATATCAGTTTGTTGTAAATTATATGATGGTAGAACACAATGAACCAGTTTTGAAACGTACTACTTATGGTTACTTGTCACATATATTATATTTACTCATGCATTAAGAAGCCATTGTAGCGATTTTTAAAAAGAGGCTGTTAAGGAGGGGGTATTTTACTTCTATGGGGTATTAACTCCTAACACATGACATATTTAGATCACCATGTTACCATTAATTGTTTTGAAAATGCTAACGTTGCTGAAAACAACATTTGTTTTTGACGTCCCTCCTCTCTTTGCTCGCCACACTAAGTCACGGTCGCTATTGAAACTACTGCACATGTCATCAGGTTTGTGAACTTATAGTGTATCAGGCTTTTGTACATTTATGGAGAATTGCAGTGCAGGAGGCTTGTGGGCTGAGCATTGGACAGAATCTTACAGCTAACCATAAGGAGGGTTCGAATAGGGTCCTGGAGAGATCGCTAAATTACTGAAACTACATGGATGAGAACTAAAACCTCTTCAGGTATGTTTTTGATGAGGGAACAACGTTATAACGTGGTCGAAATACCCCCTCTTTAACATACAGTATGTCGGAAAACATCACATCATAAACCACTCTGTGTAATATTGTCTTTTAACATATATCCAACCGCCCTTTTCTCTGATACTATGTCCCAGAACACCCTAAAGGCGTACCCCTGCGGCTCAGACCACACCCCCAGCCCCATGGCCAGCCGCTCCCCTGTGGAGGTTCGGCCCGCGTGGAGCACCTCCGCCTCACGTCTCACTGCGGTGGCCGTCAGTGTCAGGGAAGGACACAGCATCGCCTTCCTGGGAGACGCCCGAGGAGCACTGCACAAGGTGACCAATATCCTAATGTGTTTCTGTCAGAGGGCTGCGTGCACCAACAGAATGTAACTACAGAAGGGGTGTAATCAGTTTGCCCTTCTTCTCAAAACAAGAACCAGCAGAGTGTGTTTCATCTACATGCTGTGACAACCCAGGATCACATGTGCTTTTTGTACTGTATTTTTCTGATAATGTTATTCTTTTTTGTGTCACTAAAGCATAACTTCAGTTATGGTTGGGAATCACAAGGTCCGTGTCTATTTGATACGATACATGTTATGCAATAACTATATGTAAAGATAGTAAATAAATTGCACATGAAACAATATATCACCACTTTTAAACAAACTGATTTTGGTTAAAGTTTATAATAAGTACATTTTAATTGTCATTAATAAAGCTTGAACAGCAAGACTTAATCAATTTCAGAATCAATTTGGAACACTGCGAAAAATTCAATTCTGTCAACTGTTCTGGTCAGATTGCTGGAGGACACTGCCTTATATTTAACTGAAGGGAGGAGCCAACCTGTTAGTTTCTGTTTGTTGGCTTGGTCTATTGAACTACACTAAGTATGAACTGTGCCTGAGATATATTTTGCATAATCATTCAGGCCCCCAATGGGTGCACTTGCACCTTAGCATACTGGCTAGCACTATTGTTTTGATTTAGGTCTGAGGATGGAGTTAAAAATAGGAGATAAATTATGTCTCAGGCCCCCATTCCCATTCAAAGATGGATTGTCTTTCCTGAGATAATGAACTTTTACACCTGACAGGTAAGACTACAGAGGGTTTCCTGGAGGATGGGACAGAGCCTTCACACATGTTAATGTGTGGTCTGGGTGTGACAGACTGACACAGATCAAATGCATTTACACAAAGATAAGAATATTTTCTTCACAACATGAATATACTTAAATTTCCATCACATCAATATTATTCTAGTTGTGTACTTATCTGGCACAATTTTATTTATTTATCTGATTGGGACAATGCATGTTAATGAACAGACATGATTCAACATGAATGAACACACCGGATTATAGCCAAAGGCTAATTTCCATTCGCTAAATGAAATCAAATGCAGTGATGAGCTTTTGAGTAGAAATATACAACCCACACAGACAGGAGACAGCAGAAGTGTTGTCCATCAGGGAGGCCGCTCAAAATACTCTTTCAAGACTATGACCCAAAGGGATTATGGATTATTGTAGCATTTAATTTTTCTCAAATCAAAGCTCACGTGCCTGACCCGCAGACACCACATAAAAGGATTTTTGCTCTACAGCTTTGTGGCTTTAGCAGGACATTCTTTTCATTCCACTCTTCACTGTGTTCCAAAAAACACAAGCATAGTTTTTATTTGATTTTTGATAAGCATGGGAGGTATCATCTGTACTGATCTTAGGCTGGTATTCAGATATGAAGAGTGCAGATATAAGTGTTCACTCAGGTGGGTTCATACTTGCACATAGACCGCATCAAAACTAGGACTGATCTGGAATGAAACCCAGAACTAAACCTGGCCTAGACTAGGACTAATCCAGGACTAGAACAGGACCTAACCAGTTCAGCATCAGCCCTAAACTGGGCTAAACCAGGACCAAATCATGACAAGTGTGAACGCCTAAAAACGTCTTTATTTCTTTTTATCTTCTTTATATAGGCTATTGCAAGCTTTATTAGCATTGCATTTAAAATTACCTGGAAAATATATAAATTATACCAATAACTTAATTCAAAGAAACACACAAGTGATCGCCGTATCATAGTACTTGTACTTGTCTGACAGTTAATGAAAGGATATCTATTTTTATCAGTTGAAACAGATTCTAATGAATAGTACTATAACTAACTATGCATTGATCTGTTCTCTAATGTCATTGTCACTGGAGTCAGCGTTATGTAACATGTGCGATACCGCTGGCCTCACGTGGGTGGTTCTACACATCTACCTCTAATACGTAGGTAGCACAAAAGATAATAGTCCTATTAGTCTGCTCACACCCCATGCTGGGCCCTGACCCTCTTCTTCAGAACCCCTGTCCCTCCTAAGTGTGAACTGGGAATACTTGTGTTGTGCGGTAGTTCAAAGCTGGACTCCATGGAGCTATCTGCAGTGAGCTGTTGTGGCAGGATTATTGTATCACAGCGGGACACATTCCACAGCTTCTACTCCCTCCACAGTCTGGAAGTGTGAGCCTGAGGGAGGACTACTTTAGCCTTGTTTATAAAAATAGGTACAACCTATATGTACCCTTGACCATTAAAACACTACATGATACACAAAGTAACACATTTTGTTTTCTTTTTTTTTATATCTGTAGGCCGCTCAGAAAGTAGTATGAAATGGGGATAAAGAGTGGTGAGAGACATTCAGCAAAATGTTGCCGGTAGTAACACTATGGACAGAGCCTAGCATGTTTCTTGAAATGTTTCCCTTTAGTTAAAGTTCAGGACTATTTTTAGTAAGCATTCCTTCAAGATTTTTGTGTACTTTCAGTCTTTGTCAATATATTGGCTATAACCTTTATTGAAACTCCAAGAATCAATGGCAGTTAATGGATGAAATTATTACCTTTAGCATCATCAACATGAAATGGTTTTCAATGGATTTCTGTAATCAAAAGTACTGTAATAGTTGCAGTACTGTAATAGTTTCTGTTTGCCTTATATAATTGCATTGACAGGCATATAAATCTCATACCTGTAATATATGCTATAAGGTGCATTCAGTATTCAAATCCTTACTGTAAACACTCCACTAATTGTTTTTTTTTTTTTTAGTCTCCATACATTACCGGGCTATTTCCCCTACTTATTACCCATTAAGTGCATTCTGTTAATGGGCAGGGGTAGGGATTCTCCGCTCTATTGCAAAGGGAGCCGAGGCTAATCTTGTTAACTGGACGTAACACGAGCCTGGGAACCACTCAGGCCAGAGGTGTCTTCCTGTCGGCCATATTAGATTTAACAGGGCAGTAATCGCATTCTCAACCACTTCTGCCCGCAATCCTGCACAAGCCTGATTGGATTTAGGTTGACAGAGTAGAAGGGTTTTCACTTTTATTTCCTTTTTTTCAGCACTTAGTTTCAGTTGAATATAACAAATCTCACAGTTGAATATAAAACCGTTGCTATTGATTTTATTCTAGGCAAATCACTATGTATCTAATGTATTTTTACACGTTTTTTTGTTGTAGGTTTATCTGGGACAGAATGGAGAAGTGGAGGTCTACGCCAATACTGTCATCCAGGCCAATTCTCCCATCAGCAGTGATCTTCTTTTGGACCACAATGGAGGACACATCTACATCATGACTCAAAATGCTGTAAGAATGAATATAAAATAAGCTCAATATCTTGCCAGCCTTAATTACCCACATGTACCGATAAAAGTCTCACAGATTTGTATGCTAAAGAGATGTATCGAAAACTGGAATCACATTGCAATTTTAAAGGTGTACTTAGGCCTGTCACGATAACAAATTTTGTGCACTGTATTGCTAATGAAAATATAGACAATAAACGATAATATTGAAACTAAATGATGCCACAGACGCAATAATCCTTAAGCAGGGTTATCCCCAAAAATACTAAGTGAGCAACATTGTTTAAAAAATGCAATAAATGAATAGCAGAATGAAACACTTAAGTAGTTAGTTTGCATTGACATAGTGAGTCATAGAAGTAATTTATTCAACCCTCTACACCTTAAATCTTATCGTAGTACAAAAAAATAACAAAAAGTTCCCCACTAGTACAAAGAAAAACTACCCAGGATAAAAACTGTTGTTCCGCGTTTCATATATTGAATGAAATGTCGATTACCGTGCATTTTGTTCTAATAAAAACAAAACAAAAAAGGCTGGAAAAATAGCTGGTTATCTTTCAATTAATAAATAAAACAAAATCTAAATTGTCCACCCCTATATTCAACACAAAACTGTACTGTTTACTTGTTCCTTGGTAAAGATAAATCAATCATTTGCAGCCTAAACTAGTGAATTACATACTAATAAATCATCTCCTGAATAACTTCCTTTATATTTTAGTAAAACAGTCAATTTCACACAGATGATTAATGACAATAATTTACTCTCATTTACTTCTTCTTTTGATCAGCTCACAACCTTTAACTTCCTGGTCTTTCTCAAACAATGCAAAATGTTCCAAATCAATAAGAGTCCTTAAGTTTCCATTTAAATGCGTGTTACCTACTGTGCTGCGAACAGATGCCTGAACAACCATGGCCTTTTCAAGGTATAAGTCCATTCATTCTGTCCCCAGATGTCTCCATAGAGCAACGTCAACATGTCCCATCATTCAACCTCCAACAATTTAGCGTTTGTCAGACGTTTTCAGCTTTTGATACTTCCTCAGGCTGCGTCTCGCACCAAATACGGGCAGAGAATTCATAAAAAGAAACAAGGGGGCCAGCTGGCTGTAGGGGTCAGAGGTCACGACCCCCGCTGTGCCCAGTACAACAGCCAGCATGAGGGTGCAGGTCAGAAACAACAATAGGACTGATTGGGAAAAGTGGCCTTCATTGTCGCGGCACGCTCCCTACAGCGGCTCTGTGTGGAGAGGGTAGAGCTGATAAATGATTATGGGGAATTATGGGAATTTGAGTCCATAGTCTGAATGGTGTTGACAGCTTATGCCTAATGTTCAGCTCTAGCTTTGAGTTTGACTAATGATCCTCACCTAAACCCATGTAATGCGTCTATATACATACTCACTAAAGCAGTTAAATTTGGACTGGTTTGGAGTGGCAGCTGCTGTGAGTAAGAGGACTGTTATGTGTGACTAGGAGAGTGGTTGGTTAGGATTTTGCTGACTATATTTTTCTTGTTGGCTACAGCCCTAGTTTATTATTAATGACTCATAACATTCCAAACCAAAAGGGTATGATTATTTGAGTTTTGTTTAACAGTTACGCACTTTTTAAAAATGTGTTGTCCTTAAAGGGCACATATTACGCCATTTTCTGATGTGTGTTATAAGGTTGTTTCCTCGTCTCAAACATACCTGGAGTTGTGTTTTGTTTCATTCACACATGTTTAACACATAAATCTTGCATATTTAGGCAGAGTTCTTCTCCCAAACAGAAAACACTCTGTTCCACTTTGGGATTTCATGTGGTAATGAAATTTCCCACCTCTACTGAACAAAAAGGACAAGGTGGTGTTGTCATGAAGCGGTAGTTTTCAAGTTATGACAAGGTGGAACAGAACAACACAGCCTAATAATCCAGGATTACTCAAACATGTGTGGATGAAATAAAACAACTCCAGGTATGTTTTTGAGGAGGTAACAGCATTCTAACATTGTTTAAAGCTCACTTGAGTCAGTTTTGCATGATATAGAACCTATAATATGTCAAAGTTTTTAGGTGAGCCAACAGCTTATTACTAGATGAAGATGACTTTGGGAGTATACAGTTGATAAATGTTTAAAGTCTGGGCATGGTCATAAACAGATCTCATTTACAAGAACTAAAAACAAACAAGATTTATGTTTTTGGTTTTTTTTGGTTTTTTCCTATATAGAGACTCAAATTTTTTCTGACCAGACACAATCTGGAGAAGTAAAATTAGCGGTGGGCAACATTGACAAAATGATTATGAATATTGCAGTGTATGGCAATATTCAGACGATATGACGTCAGTCCAACAGAAATGTGTAAAACCATGTCTTTATGTACTACTTGAGGTTTAAGTATCACTGTAAGTCACTGTACCACTGCAGACATATTATTTATACCCTTCTGCCCACCTCTAAACCAAACTGTATTCCAAGATCTAAAGTATTGCTGACATGCGATGTGTCGTATTCAGGTCGAGAAGCGCCCAGTGGCTGAATGTGGAGCGCACACAGATTGCCAGTCCTGTCTGTCGACCAGAGACCCCTACTGCGGCTGGTGTGTGCTGGAGGGACGGTGAGTCACTGATGCCCTCCCATACTCCCCCTTCACCGCCTCACCCCCAGGTTCATGCATGTGTAACAGTGTGTATGGTGTGCTCAGGTGTGGCCAGCGCTGGGAGTGTTGGCGTGGATCTGTGCACGGTCACTGGCTCTGGAGCTTCAACCAAACCCAGCAGTGTCTCAGTATTCAGCAGCTCAGCCTCTACAACATCAGCCGAGGGGTGAAGACTGAGGTGAGCAAAAGGAGAGCGCAAAACTGAAAAAATGTGCCATATCTTTAATTTTAAGATCTAATCAATTTAGATTAATGATTACACAAATTATCTTTCATTTAAAGCTGCACTATGCAACATTCTGATGCAGCACCTGCTCATGTCCATGGAGAGGCATTAGATTACTTTGCGTAGAATGTTCCACAGCATGGCATTAAATATATACATATATAAATCTACAGGGAGATCACCAGGCTATGTTACTTGTCAAATTTTTGAAGAGGTCATCCTGCTTACAGAAAGAATGCATGTTTTTTCTTACTGTGGAACATTCCTGGCAAAGCAATTACATCTCCATGGAGACAAGTAGGTAAGTCACAGAGTGCGCCTTTAAAATTTCATTGTACTTTTAACATCACTTGCAAGTTCTATTAAACTTTGTAGACTGTTCCAGTGTGAATATTATGAAACATTTTTGCTCCAAAATCTACTACTACTACTTTATACTATTGATTGTACATATTGTACTGCTGGGCTTCTGCATTACGTTAGTTGATAGCCATCTTAACTCGTCTGGTGTCTGTAACGTTTTTGTTTCCCCTGGGTAGTGTAAACTGTAGATATAATTGAATTCACATACAACTAACCAGAGATTGGATTTAGATTGTCTAAAACATATTAACCAATTGGAAAGGGCTGCTGAGCGATTGCAGACACAGCCAACCAATAAGTTCTGTTCTGTCTGTTGCTATCGTTTTTTGTTTTATCCATTCTCACCGATACAACATGATCCAGACCAAATTAAATATGTCACATTATTCCCTTTCCTTAGATTACAGTGTCAGTAGAAGGCCTTCCCAGTCTCACCAAAGAAGAGGCTTATTCTTGCTTTTTCCACAACACCGAGTCTCCAGCCGTCCTCACCAACAGTGGAGTGATGTGTTCTACTCCTGATGGGAACCGGCTGCCTCCCATCCGACACGGAGATGGTACACAAAAGTCAACATTAGTGCTATAAATCACATCTAAAAGTTCTGGAAATAACTGACAGCTGGTGTGTCTGTATGCAGACTATGTGATGGTCACCCTCTCCCTGCGCTTTCTCAATGTGACTGTAGCAGAGACGGAGTTCACC
>JACM01047254.1:0-11321 GCA_000787095.1 Periophthalmodon schlosseri | reverse complement strand
ATAATAGTAATAATAGTAATAAGAATAGTAATAATAATAATACAAAAATAATTTTATTTATAATGCACTTTATAATTTGAAGGCAAATGTCAAAGTGCTACAGTATCAGAATTTTATATTTTTGAATCCAGTAACATAATTTAGAATTGGGTTTAAGTAAATCATTTGCTATTAAAATACCACATGTTCAATACACAGACGGCTTGTTTACTTTTCAGTTCAATAAGTTGTTTTGTTTGTTTGTTTCTCCATACAGAAAATCCCCAAAATGTAGTATTTCTTGGCCATTATGTTAAAATACTTACCGCGCTAATCTTTTGCCTTAGTGGCTTTCGACTGCCAACCATCCCCCCGTAAAATGGTCTCACACAGTCACGTTTTGATGCTACAGAACAAATGCTTTACAAAAAAGAAGCAAGACTCTGAACTTGGTGCCAGTTTACGTCTCACGTGGATAGGCCGGCCCACTTTTACAGACGTATCGACCATGAACCAGCTCCTTGCATTTTGACATTTTGAAAAATCTTATTCGACCGTAACATTTTTGCCATCAACTCTATGGGCCGGTTCAAATAGGAAATCATGTGAACGCAACCTATTCCATCTAACCCTTTTAGATGCAGATGTTTTGCAGTGTTAGCGTCTCTGCACACATCCGCTCTCCCTCCTCCCACTCGTCTCTGCAGGCTCTGGTCCACCATAGCTCTACGTAAAAATAATGCATAGGATAGGATCATATATGCAGGAAGTAAAACTAAATGGGCGGGGATAGTGGATAGGTGAAAATTTGAGTTTTCTGAGCGCTCAACTTTCAAATGCAGGACGATACAGGTTTACTGAGATGTTATTGACACGGTAATGCTGGCCAGGAAGTTGTTACGTTCCCTCTGAATTTGATCTGCATTTAGACATAAACAGTGAGGTGTGAAGAGAAACCATTTTAGGTGCGAAAAGATGCAGTGCATGTTTTTTGTGTAGCAAATGGCACAGTGCTCCCGACTGAAGCACAGCACTACACAGCAGAAATGATGCTACCTTCTGTTTACAACTGTGGGATAACATTTAGATCATGCTTTTCTGGGGCATTGGTGGTGGACTTTAGAGTAAACGTGAGTAAGTAAGAGAGTAAATGGGTAAGTTGAGTAAGTTAGTGATAAGGGAGCATCATACTAACATGGATTAAAGGGAATGTTATGTTGTTACCTCCTCAAAAACATACCTGGAGTCGTGTTTTGTTTCATTCACACATGTTTGAGTAACCTGGCATTATTAGTCTGTCTACATCCCCAACACCAAAATGCTCTGTTCCACCTTGTGATGTCATGAAGCGGTAGTTTTCCGGTTAAAAGCTACTTTTTTACCTTATGTTTAGTAGAGATTGGCAATTGTAGGACTGAAATGATCCAAATGATTCTAGTGAAGGTTTACTAGAATCATTTGGATACTTTCAGGCTCAAGTTTAAAAACACAATGGAGCACTTCCTGTATTATCACATGACATCACAAGGTGGAACGGAGTTGTTGTTTTTTTGAGAAAAGAACTCGGCGTAAATATGCACGAGTTGTGTGTTAAACGTGTGAATGAAACAAAAAACACAACTCCAGGTATGTTTCTGATGAGGAACCAACATTATAACTTAGATCAGAAAATAGCCTAATATGGGCCCTTTAAATCACACATTGCACATCTACTGTAGAAGTGATATAAACGATTACTCGGGTAAAAAAGTTAAAAGAATATTACACAAGTGTTTGCATAATATTCCCGCTGACTTTGTGCTTGTCTCCACAGAGCATCATGATGCGCTGGCAGCCTCCTCCAGCCCAGGCTCAGAACGGAGAGATCACAGGCTACAAGATCCGCTACAAGAAGGGCTCTCGGAGGAGTGAGACTGCTGACATCACTGCAGGCACCCAGCTCTACAAACTCATCGACAGTAAGACCCTACCTGCTCCCGCTTATCTGCACCAGTCACTCGGACGCACGTTAGCTGTACTCTACGGCAAGCTGTTTTTTCTGGGGACAATTAACTATTTTTGTGGGCAGAGGTGGGTAGAATGGCCAAAAATTTTACAAGTAGTACAAAGTAGGGGTTCAAGAAAAGTATTTGAGAAAAATACTACTCAAGTAAGAGTAACTTAAAGAGTAACTGTCAGGAAGTAACATCTTAGTTAAAATTTAAAGTTAATGCAATTTGAAGGGCAAAACATTAAAAAAACAGTCTAGGTCTATTCCAGCACTCCGGGCAACGCCAAAGAAGTGGAGAGTCCCACCCCTCTGAGGAGTTGGGTTCTAGAGCCCAAGCGTCAAGCCCTCCGCCTTCGACTGCTGCCCAAATCTCTCTGCACCGAAATTTTAACATTTGGTAGTTTATTAAAGCACATATTAATTGCCAACTAAGTGGTAATATAACTGTATGTTTATTTAATATAGGACAGTAATAAACGTGTTAGTTCAGCACGTAAATGTGTGGTTATTCAGGTATTAGGTAGTGATTATAAATACCTTATTAATGCATAAGATTATAGTTAAGATAATCCAGTAACATCCACATGATGCTACAAAAAATTCATTCAGAGTTTTGAAAAAGCCTCTTAGATGAAACATGTTTTTTTTCCAATTGACAGAATTCAATTTTCTTTTGTGATTGAAAGTTTTCATGAAACAATGGCTAAATTGTTGTTAAATAAAGTGCTCTATGAACACTAACAAATATTTAATTAACTACTATGTGTTCTAGAGCTGAATGATTTAGAGAAAATGTCCAATTTTGATTTTTCTGACAAGCATTGCGATTAGATTTTCCATTTATATTTTAATAATAGTATTCTGTTCAAAGTTCACATTTCTTGTGGATGAAATTATGGTACTTAAAAAATTGCAGCATTTGTGATTTTGCTAATTACGTCAATTCAGTTAGATTGCAATTAATCTTGCAGCCCTAATGTAAGTCTATCACTACTAGTGAGCTATTAATATGTGGTCCCTAAACTAAAGAGTTACCAACCAAACTGTGTTAGTCTGTCTGAGTCCCACAGAGAAAGACCATGTACCACTAGGGGTCCCCACCACCACCGCTTATGGAGTATTCAATATGAAGTTGTATTGTACTTTCCATCTCTCCTCCTGCTTCTAATGCAGTAACGTCTACGCCAGCTGTGATGTTTTATTATTAACGCGTCCTATCTGGTGTCGGCTCCGGTGTCTGCTTTGATCCGTCCTGCTTGTGACGGCTCAGAGATGAATTACTCCTTACTATCCCGCTCTCTCTTATCCCCAAGCGAGCTATCTCCGAAACTGTCTACTTCACTACAATATTTAAAACATATCGTGTCTGTTTACCATCCCTGTCGTCTACTTATTTACCGTCATGTAAAGCAATCCCAACACAGCTAAATCAACTGTACCAACCCTATCCGCGCTCCTACACAGAGGTGGGTAGTACTTGGCTACAATCACTTCTTAAAGAAACTGTACTTTACAGAGTACTTTTCTAGCAGCATACTTTGACTCCTACTTGATAATATACAGTACTCTTGCTTGAGTTGGTTACGCTTCACACTGTGAGTAAAGCCACTCCTCCTTCACGGCGCTATCACAACACAATCAGCATGCTAATGAAACTACTGCACATCACATGAGTTGTTGTGTACAGTTTTGTATCATGCTTTTGTATATTTATGGAGAATTGTCATGTGGGGACGTAGGGTTGTGGACGTTGGACAGAATCTTACAGCTAACCGTAAGGAGGGTTCGAATAGGGCCCGTGAGAGATCGCTAAATTACTCAAACATGCTTGGATGACATCTTCAACCTCTTCAGGCATGTTTTCAATGAGGCAACAACGTTATAACATGGTAGAAACCTCAAAAAATCGATTTTGCATTATACCCCTTCTTTAAGTTACTCTGATTAGTCATTTTCCCAAATACTAATATTATTTTGAAGTGACGTTACTCTTACTTGACTGCATTTTTTGGCTCCCCTACCCATCTCTGCTCCTACCCAAACATGCACAATACCCATGGAGTCAACGCAATGGTGATTAATATTATATCGCATCTTTCAAGTGGCGCTGCTCCATGCTGTGCGCCGCATCAAAGAGAATGCACACTTAAAAGTTGATTTTCGGCAAGGATTCTGGCTTTTTTGATGCGTTTAGATGAAAATGGTACAGCCTTGAGTGAGAATACTTGGATGGTGCTCCCGGGGCAAACCGCAGGGGAGGAGGAACCCGGCGTGCGGTGTGCAAATGCGAGCGTGTAACAATGATGAAAATGTGCCCACAAAATGAATACAGCGATATGTCATTTGTCAGCAGGTACTCCCCTCGCACTGAATACTTAAGTGGGACCCAGCGGAGGAGCTATGAAATATGAACCAATCTCGTATAAGTTTTGCTTTAGTTTTTGCTCTTAACAATTCTTATATTCAGCAAAACTGGCGTTGTGGAGTTTTTAAAGAGGAGGTATTGTGCAAAATTGATGTTTTGGAGCTTTCTGTCATGTTATAATGTTGTACTCTTATCAAAAACATGTTTGAGTAATCCTGTGTTAATACTTAATACAGGACTTAAAATAGTTGTTATGGTTGTACTCTTATCAAAAACATGTTTGAGTAATCCTGGTGTTAATACTTAATACAATACTTAAAATAGTTGTTATATACTTATGCATGAAGATGAGGGCTAAGTTGCCCAAAAAGGTAGGTCAAAAAGCTAAATTTTGAAGTTCGATATATTGCTGAAGTAAATATAGACGATTAATGGTAATATTGAAACTAATTTATGCCACTGACACAACAACCCAAGAGCAGATTTAAACCACAAAAACTATTCTAAATACACGAGCTGCAATAAATAAACAGCAGAATGAAACACTTTAGTAATTAGTTTGCATCTGTAATGAGTCACAGAAGTTATTCATTCAACCTTTTATGGCTTAAATCTTACCATAGAGCCAAAAACAAAATATTTCCCAGTAGTGCAAAGAAAACGTACACACAATAAATACTGAATCTAAAAAAAATATTCTTCCAGTTTCCATATATTAAACGATAGGTCGATATAGTAATTCTCGTGACAGGCCTAGCCTCAAAAACGCCTCATATAGGACTTTGTAAACGGCTTGTAATATCCAGGCAACCATCTATTTTACAAAACGAATAATAGTTTTACATCATGTTTGATCCCCTCTTTTCAGTGTGCCCCCCACAGTGGGACATCTCAGTCTGAGGGAGCTGCAGATCGGAACAAATCCTCCCAATTTTATCACTTTAAACTAGCTCATTTTTATCCGACTGCCGCAAAATCTGCTCTGAAAAAGTTTGCCCAAGAATTCCTGTACTTGATCCACTCCCCTGACGCTTGTAAAGACTTCCCACTGCAAAATCCATACAGAACTATTATGCATCTCTTAGAAAACCAAATCTTTGAATATAAGTCCTGTCTGGAGTTGGAGACCTCAGATGACCGCAGGGTTGTGGAGAAGCAGTGAGAGGTTTGGATAATGGTTAAAGGGCCTATATTACGCTTCTGCGAGTTTTTGTCTCAAACAGAAAACACACTGTTCCACCTTGTGATGTCATGTGGTAATACAGGAAGTGCTTCACTGTGTTTTTTAAATTCCATGCACCTTCACTAGAATTCATTTGGATGATTTCAGACCTGGAATCGCCTACCTCTCCTGAACTAAAGGTAAAAGGTAGCTCTTAACTTGAAAACTATCACGTCATGACATCGCGACGTGCAGCTGAGCGTTTTGACCCCTTGAGATGTAGACAGACTAATAACGCAGGATTACTCGACGCACGTGTGAATGAAACAAAACATGACTTTTTGAGGAGGTTACAGCATTATAACATGACTTAAAGCTCACGAAAGCCCTTCAATGTGTTTTCCGTACTTCTGCTGTACTGTGGGATTGTGCCTGTCTGACCCGGTTGTTTGTTTTGGCAGCACTGGAGCGCGGGACGGAGTATTCTTTCAGAGTGTCGGCCATGACGGTGAACGGGACTGGACCCGCGACGGAGTGGACCACAGCTGAGACGTTTGACAGCGACCTGGATGGTACAAACACATGCAGTCATTCACAAATTATACACTACCAGTCAAAACTTTGGACACACCCTCTCATTCAGTGTTTTTTTTTTTTTTTTTTTACATTTCAGATACAAAAGACATCAAATATATGAAGTAAGATGTCTGGACTTATGTAGCAAAGAAAAAAAAGTTAAATAACTACTATTTTCAAATGCTTAATGTAGCCACCTGTTGCTTGTGCGCTGCAAACCCTTGGTCTTCTCTCAAAGAGCTTTTGATGAAGTCTGCTGAAATGATTTTCACTTCACAGGTGTGTTTTGTCAGGGTCTAGAAATACCAAGAGTGCAACGCAGTGATCAAAGCAAAGGGTGGCTGTTTTTCAAAATGTAAAATCTAAAACATGTTGGGAGTACATTTTTGGTTTACTGCATTCCGTATGTGTTCATTCGGAGTTTTGATGCCTTCAGTGAGAATCTACAATGTAAATGCTCATGGAAATAGAGGAGAAAAATACATGACAAAGTGTGTCTAAACCTTTGACTCGTAGTGTACATGGGCACCACAAGATTTTGGCCGTTATGTCCAAATTACTTCCAAATGTACTTTCTTGGTCTTAACTTAAAGGAACAGTATGTAGCTTATGCTCCTTTACACAATCACAACTGAACCTGTGTTGCCAGAGCCTTAACCTGCAGATAGAGGACACATACAATTTCATTCTCAGTATAGGACAGGCCTTTAACCTGCAGATAGAGGACACATACAATTTCATTCTCAGTATATGGACAGGCCTCATGTGAAAGCTCCGGAATTCACTCACCGAGCTGCAGAGGCTGCACTAGCACTGATTCATGATTGTCTGCAGGTGCTGGGGTTTAGGTAGTGACCATTCAGATCAGAGAGAATCATTTTAGGTTTAAACCAACTGGATTTCAGCATTGAAACTGGCAACACAAATGAGAGACTCGTGAGGCTCATTCTGCTTTTTGATTAGATAATCGTCTTGAGAAAAAAACACTAAATTAAAACATAAACAACTTGGCCATCATGTCCAATGTTTTTGTAATTGAGAATAAATCAGCATTACAACTGTCATCAGTAAAAGCTACATTTTTGAACATGTTTACGTCATATCTGGGGATACAGAGAGGTAATGTTTATGTTATTGTTAATAAAAATCTTACATAATACCTCTTTAAATAATGCAGATGTTTAAAAATCTATATATTTGATTTGCCTCTTATCTCAAATTTACTTCTAGACCTATGGAATGATTGGATTAATTGATACCAAAGAAATCTAGATTCAACAAATGCTTATCCTTGTGTCCTTCATACTATCTTTAAGAATTAAGAATAAATTGTACTTGTGGACAAAACACAGAAAATATAATTTAATCACATAAACCCAAATATGTATCAAATGTTATGTTCAAACAGTCTCGTTCGTGTTTTTATCACTCTGTCAACTTTGATTGTTGCTTATCTTCGTATCAAACGGAATAGTTCTGTAGAAAATCTTGCGAATACTAAAATGACTGGGTAGATAATCCCTGGCCCCCTGCTAAGTGATTGCACACCGCGCTCTGAAGATTTCAAAGTGAGTTTTTGAATTGTGCCTGTGTGATAATTATGCGTCCAAGTGTTTAAGATTTAATTAATTTATACATAAACTAAATGAGTCTCATTAGGGGATGGATGTGGAAATGTAATCTTAATTAGATGTAATTGCACTCGAGTTGTACAAAAGAGATTGAATAGCGCTGATGGAACCACTTTATGAGACTTGTAATTTATTGATTAAGTTAGTGATGTGCTGTGCCAAAGTTTCACTGGGGCGTGAAAAGTATAATGCTAACTGCTGAGTACACGAATTAAAACTGGATTTAATTGTATTTGAACTTTATTAGCATTTATATATTCGGTCTTGGTTCAAAGCCGTTTGTTAAGATGTACCTTAAAGTGGGACTAAACACTAAAACTCCTCCGACCACATTTCAAATAGAGCTGCTACGCTGGGCAGTACCTGGAGGACTGAAGGGGAGAGTGAGGGAGGAGGAGGGGCGGGGTTTGTGGGTATAAGGTACAGTGTGATTGGTCTAACAGGTATCCACACTTCTAACTTTAATTTTAGGATGTTCCAAAAACCATTCAAGTCGTATTGCTGCAGTGTCTCTGAGAGTAATGTGTCTGGTTGCGGTAGGATGGGCGTCTGGTGTAAAAAAAAAATATATAAATAAAAATCTTATTCTGTACATTTATGGTGAAAATATTCTGTTCAACCTTGTGATGTCATTAGGTGGTAATCCTCGGGTTCTTTCGTGTTTTTAAAGTCCGTACACTGATTGGACTGATTCTGACAATTCTGATCATTTCAGTGTTCAAATTACCTTCACCATATGTATGTCTTGTTGCACGCAGTCACCTGGTCCTTTCACCCTTTTTCTGGCAGTGGGTGCATTATAAAGGTGCATTATGTAACTTTTCAGATGGAGGGTCCACCACCTGCTTGTTCCTGTTTCCATGGAAATTATACTGTTACTTATCCATCTTGAATTTATTGAATTACATGTGGTTTTATTGCTCAAAAATATAGAATTAGCGATTCTTTTTGTCAGACAGGAGCGTTTGTTTACCTGCTTTACATGTTTCGGCTACTTCCTGTTAGCTTCCTCTGAAGCGTCACGTGATGCTCCTGTCTGACAAAAAGAATACCTAATTCTAAGTTTAAAACCTAGACAGAATTAACTTATACCAAAGATGCTCAAAAATACCTTATAAACACGCATTCTTACTGCGAGTGGCGTCGCCTTTCCACGGATCTGACCTTTTACTTGGCCTGGTAGCGTCAACTGCTCGTCACCATGGAGACAGATCAACATATTGCCATACTGTGGAAGATTTCTGGCAAAGCATTAACATCGCCAACGATAACGTCTCCATCAGAAAAAGTTCCATAATGCATCTTTAATAGTGGAGCTATGAAGTTATAAAGTGTAAAATGCTGGCACGCTGAAGCTAGTTTAAAAGCTGTGTAGTTCTAAATACCGTCTTTCCTGTGTTGCCCCGCAGAGTCCCGCGTGCCGGACATGCCCAGCTCTCTGCACGTGCGCCCCCTAGTGAACAGCATCGTGGTGAGCTGGACGCCTCCGGAGAACCAGGACATTGTGGTGCGCGGGTACACCATCGGCTATGGCATCGGCAGCCCCCACGCCCAGACCATCAAGGTGGACTACAAGCAGAGATACTACACCATCGAGAACCTGGGTAAGAGCATTTTGAGGGACTGTCAGGGCACTAAGGGGTTAACTTAATGAAGCTATTCACCATAAACACATAGCCTGTGTTTAGTGGTTCAGTTGGTTCTCATTTTATATTGGGGTGAAATGGTGAGTCACGACTTACAATAACATCCAATATCCTAAGCCCAAAATGTAAAAATTGAGATAAAAATATATCGATAAACACGTTAAAAAAAAAAAAAGCTATATGATGGCACATAATCTTGCTTAGCATCTTGAGATACCTGGCTCCAATTTGGTGAATGTCTCTCTCCACCCTTCACCCTCATTAATACGCTATACTGCACTGTCTGATAAAAATAAATAACCAAAATGATGAAAAAAAAGGCAAGACTAACCAACTAAACAAGACTAACCAAGCCTAAAGTGGAGATTGGTATTATGTCATCACACTGTATCCATATAGTGGTATAATATTAAACCAATGGAGACTTGTACACTGACAGTATACGCAGTGTGTTAAATGTATTCACCGTTAGTTGTAAAGTATGTTTGTCGGCGTCGCCATGTTTGTTTCGGTTCGTTCGGCGCTGGCTTCCACCTAAACCCCAAATCACTTGCGAGCGCTTCAGCCAGAGCCAAGCAAGATAGATTTTCAAGACTTGGTGAACTCATAAAAATCACCAGAATTCATCTTGCTGGAAAGGTTACACCTCTGTTGCGGACTGCGGATTTTTCACAACGTTTGATGTTCAATCTAACCTCCGTAGTATAAGCCCGAAACAACAACTAAAATATTCGAAGTTACAATACTTGTTTTGCATCTCACTGCTGAACGTAATATCACAGCGCTGGAACCACGCTGGCTTTAAACTTGGATCTTAACCAAACTCCAAACATTTTAATTAAACATTATATTGTCTATACTTTTCCCCCATGGCTTTGTCTTTGTTTTTCTTCCTGTTTATACCAGACACCCAGCATCCTACATAACACATAACACCGCAAAACTCACTAACTTAAAACAAGAGATGATATTCCCTCTTCCCGGAACACACTGGCTGTTTCCCCGTTCCTCATGCTTATTTAAAAGGATTAGCGGGATATCTCTGCCGCGGAAAACTCCTAATCTGATATTATCAAACAAAATACATCAGTGGGCTTCGCCGTTATCAAGTCACATCAACGCTCACAACTGCGCCGTCCTCCTAAAACCATTTTCCTCCTGATTGTGCGACACCATCACTTTTGTATTTTTTTTCAGACAGTGGGAGAATGTAGTTCAGTAATGGCTCTATCAGTAGTGTGATGATTCAGGGCTCGCAAGTCATTTGACAGAGACGAACAGCGAGCGGTTTCAGTTCCATTTCACTGTTGATTTTCCACCTAAATTATTATCAGTCAATATTTACATTGTTTGCGAAAAGGAAGAAGCTAAAGTGATTATGAGGACAAGAGCGGCGTGTGGGGGGGGGAAGTGTTTTGTGAAATATCTATAACACGTAATTACAATCACGGAGAGGAGGTGTGTGGAGAGGGAGAGGGGCTAAAGTGGTGTTGATTGAACTGCTGTGTAATCTCAGTACTGCTGTTGGAATGTGCAGGGCTGGGAATGAAGGGCTTATTGTATCTGATACGACACGCAATATGGCTCACAATATGGCAGTACTGCAACTGATATAACTGATATACTGCTGAAGATATTTTACTATTTAAAATGATAATAATAATAATAACAATAATAATAACACTAATAATAACCAAACAAATGCATTTTACCACAGTATTTTTTGTTATTCTTTGTAAAAAAAACAAAAAAAAAAAAACAACAAAAAACATACTGCTTGTCTTCATGGAGATTAGGTTACTAGTCAGATCTGTGGAGAACCCGCTCATAGTACGAATGATCAAGGTATTGGTTTAGTAATTAGAACACCTGTAATTGAATAAATTCATAATGGATAAGCTTAATGCCGTATCGTTTACGTATTGTTGTACGTAAGTGAAACTAGACACTAAATCCACTTTTTCACTACTGT
>KN471415.1:11783-43686 GCA_000787095.1 Periophthalmodon schlosseri | reverse complement strand
ACGAGATTGTTTAAAATTTTATTATTATTAAAATTTTTATTTTTTGTGAGTACAATGCTCTTCTGTAGTAAACAGAAACAAATTCTGAAAACCAAGAATGGCATTGAAGGTTGCCAATTGCCAATTAAGTGCCAAGAATCTCAAAAGCCAAATAGTAATTTTTCATGTTTGATAGTAAAAGAAAGAGCAGGAAGCTTTTTGTACCAATGTTTGCAGACAATTAAACATTCCAGCAGGACTGAGTGAAACTGCACTGTTATACTATTGAATATGAATGTGTCAGAGGTCACTGAATGAGGAGGCACGTTCATCACTGTATAATTCTACATTCCAATCACTCATTTAATGTGTTGTGGTACTGCAGCACCCTCTGCTGGTTAAAACGTGTTACCTTTCCGGTTAATTTTGCTCGTATCAAGATTTCTTATAAGAACTGTTCAAGTGGTTGCCTCCACAAACCAGCCTGAACTATTCACATGAACCTGTTATTTGGAGTTATGGCCCCATAGCCAGACTAACTTATTTAAGTTCAAACATAATTTCACAAAGGTTAATAAAAGCCTGTCTTTGGCACTTGGGCTGTATGGGCTTCATTACTGTACACAAAAAACATTAACACTTCAAATCAGGACAAAGTAGACTATAGTTAAATTTATTTATTAATTTTTACATGTTGAACGGCAAAAGCAGGTTTCTTGTGTTTTAGTAATCCTGAAAATGTTGTCCATCTAAAAAGTTATTGTTATTGACTGTCCAAGCCACCAGTGTGTCCGGCACCTGAGGGTGTATTGCAATACACTAAAGCTGAAAACATAGAAATACAATAAAATGTAAACATATCTTACAAATCACTATATTTGTGCTTTTTAGATGGACATTGGTACACAGTGGATACACAAAGAACATGTAACAGATTACGATCTTGAATTCTCTCCTTGAGTGGGTAAACTGAAAATGCAACAGGTCCAACAGAGCACATCTACATGAACACATTTTACCAAACTGCAACTAAATTTGTGTAAATTGACAGGCCAAGTAGTAAGTACATAGGTATTGCGACTAAGGTGTAAAATTTTAATCTGCATCAATATTGATTGACCTAAAGACAACAAAACTGTAAAAAACAATTATTCTAGATACCAGTTAATAAGTAAAAACAGTAAAGTGGAAGGCCTTCAAACACTAAATGCATTTTATGAAGCTATAGTGTGCGATCTTTCAATTTTAGTTTGAAGGCATACTTTCTGAAAAGAATATAAAACCCTCACTGTCAGTTCTGAAAATATGAAGATAAAAAGCAACTTTTGTGGCAATTTTGGTTTTGAGTTATAAAAGAGTCTGAAAGAAAGTGTATATACACTTGGCAGTATGTATGCAATAACAATACAGCTGAATATAAATACAGCCAACGCTTGGCTTTGTGAAAAAAACATGCATATCAAAAACTCTTCATGCTCAAAGGCCCCAGGAATATACAAGTTCAATAGAAGTTTACCTTCTAAAAGCGTTCAAATAATGGGTAAGGAAATGGTCTCAAAACTTGTGTCATACATGTTCATTTTAAATATTCTTGATTATGAGCATTTGGTCCTTTCTTGCTGAACACAAAATTGTCTGAGATGGGATGTACATTTGGCTCAAAACATCACAAACAGGAAATGATGCCTACTATGGCAAAACACTGTGGCTGTGTTGAACCCACTAATTGAATAATACTGTCAAAGCCAGTATCTTGTACCTCCGGATACATGATAAGAAGTAAACAATAAGAAGAGGAATATAAGATAAACAGAGACTTATAACAAGTGGCTTAAATCTGAAATAACTTATTTTGCAAAATAAGAACAAAAAACAATGGCCACCAAAAACAAACACATTTTAGGAGTAGCTTGTGTAAATTCTTCTATAGGGATACAGATTGTTAATAAGGATTCTATGGAAGGCTCACTGTTGTGGACTACAGAAGGCAAACACAAGAGAGGACACCTTAGACTTAACTACTATACATTCACATTTGTTCTCTGTAATCAAAGCCGATGTAATTGGGACAATTGGGATTAGCTGCATACTCAAGACACATGTTAGTTATTGTGAAGACCCTGATTCACCGCCGCAAGTGAAAAACGACAGAACGATGTTCAAGAGATTAAGGTTATCACGTCCAGATGATGCCCCCTTCCTCTCAAAGCAGCAAGATCAGAGGCCGTACTATTGGATATGAAATTTGGGAGGCTGAGGCTTGAGTAGTAGGTGGTGAGAACAGAACTTTTGGTCGTGTTTGAACTGGGCAAGTAGCACATTTACGAGTGCACTCTTTCAGTAAAGTCGCTTCTCAAAACTGTTGGGGAAAATAAATTAAATTAATGTTGGTTATGACTGATTCAAATTGTTTTGGAAACAAATTTATTTCAGTACTTACGAATGTAAACCATGAACTCCACCCTCCATTTGTGCAGACATGGTTCGCTTTTCAAACTTAAGTTCTCCAGAGTACATCATTGACCTAGGAACATTTAAATAATGCAAAAGATTAAATGTGATCATATCAAGTGCACAGTGAAATGCATAAAACCATATGCTTACCGAAGAACTGAGAGACTTTTGGCCCCAATGTCCTGGCAGCCATGCTGGATACCAGCAATTAGGTAAGGGACAAACTTGTGGATGGATCCCTTGTCCTGGACTGAGCCAGAGACACCTTGGGCCACCTTTACTTTGTCTCCCTCACTGTGGAAAAAATAATAAAGTTGTTTATTTATGACAAGAGTAACAGCTCAATTAACACTTCACACAAACCTAAAATAGCGTTTTTGGCTGCTTGCATTTTTCTCCATTGCATCCAGAGAGCCCATACCACGATATTTTTTTAGCCTCACACCATCAGAAAAGAAGTACTCCCCTGGGGCCTCAGTGGTTGCTGCCAGCAACGAACCCATCATCACTTTTAAAAAGGGAAAAAAAAAGAAGATATTTAGTTTCATTTTTTGTTCTAGTTTTTATGTGATTTCACATATCTAGCCAAACATGTTATTGATGTAGTGAACTTACCAGTTGATGCTCCCAGGGACAGTGCCTTTATCACATGTCCTACAGTTTGAATGCCACCATCAGCAATAACCGGCACACCAAAGCGCCGGGCGTACTCTGCCACCTTGTACACAGATGTTCCCTGGGGCCTCCCGCACGCCATGACTGCGAGACAGGTAAACAAGACTTATATGTCAACATAAAGACAACGTGCTTACAACAGCACATGGGCTAAACAAAAGCCAAGTTCATTTTCATAAAGAAAAGTTGAGTCTTTTTATTTTGTATACGACCCAATAAAAATCATGAAAGATGGTTTCCTTGGCAACATAAAAGGAGGCCAGACAATAACATTCCACAAACATACACTGCTGAGATGGTAGTAATATCAGGTACTAACACTAACAGATACTGATTAAAACAGACATGGAGCATTAATAACAAATTGGCTACTTGTACTACTGATAAACTTATTACAAAGAAGTAAATAATTCAGAAATAGAAATAGTGATTATGTACCAAGTAAACTGTATACCTTCTTGTGTGATGCAGATGGAGCCACAGCCCATGCCGACTCTCAAAGCGTCTACACCAGCATCAATCAGATTCTTAGCCTGAGCTGCTGTAACCACTGAGTCACAAGGACAAATGAAGGTCAGAATGTATAAGGTTTTGTAATTCAGTCATTATACTAATGTTTATTAGAGGTGGGGATTTTAAGGGCATATCCCCATTAACATGATTATAAAGGATGCATCTATGCATTAAATGGCATTTAAATTAATGGACATGTTTGTTAGTTATTGGTTTATTTAACTGCCATTTAATGAATATTTATTATTGTATTCTCTGTCATTTATTTTGATAAACATAATTTGAAGGTTTCTTTCTAATGGTTGTAATTATAATCTTTTCTGTTGGCCATGCTTCAGTGATTGGTACTCTTAATGTATTTCTGGCTTTTCAGAAACTCAATTAACAATTCATTACTCCCACCTGTAAAAGCTAATAACTGAAACTTTTAAATGTTCTCACCATTTCCCCCAACAACTTGCAGCTCTGGATACTTCTGCTTAATATAATTTATTATGTTGATTTGATAGACAGAGTTGCCTTGGGAAGAATCCTTAAAACAAAATAAAATTGTATTAAAAGGGAAAACGAATAATCTAGAAACAACTGAAAACTAAACATTAAAAAAAAAACAAAAAAAAAAAACATACTGACATTACTTTTCCTCTTTATTATATTGATATTACTTCTTAATCAAAGATAACTTACCAGAACAACAACATCAACTCCAGCTTGCACCAGCAGATCTAGTCTGTATTTGTCGTCCTCTCTTGTGCCAATGGCAGCACCACACAGCAGCTGCTTGCGAGAATCTTTGGAGGCAAGGGGGTAGTCCCTGTTCTTTTTCAGATCAGTTCTGGCAATGATGGCCACCAGTTCATCATTGTCATTTACAATGGGAAGCTTCCCTGTTTAAAGAAACATACATATCAGAATTAGAATAACATACCAATTTAAGCTGAGGAGACAAGATTGTGATTTTGAAAAAAAACCTTTTTTGCTGCGTTGTAATATATCATTGGCTTCTTTGAGTGTAACACCAGCTGGGGCAACCACCAATTCATCCCTCTTCGTCATGGCCTGCAAAAATAACACATTTAAATTTAGACCATGCACTTAATACAAGAAAAATATAACATAATAAATGACTGCATTACACACCTCTTCCAAAGGTCTGCTGTGCTCCTTCTCAGTGAGGAAATCGATGTCTCTTGAGGTGACGATGCCCATCAGTTTGCTGCCCATCTTACCCGTCTCTGTGACTGGAATGCCAGAGAAACCATGTCGAACTTTGGCCTCAAACACATCCCCAACAGTGTGTCTTGGGCTCATCACGACTGGATCTGTGATGAATCCCTGCTCAAACCGCTGAAAACAAACGGGGAAAACTTAATTCTGTTTTTTTTTTTTTTTTTGATTATTATTAACTTGTGGATGCATATTACAAAACTTCAATATGAGTTTTAATAAGTACATACCTTTACTTTTCGAACTTCATTAGCTTGAAATTCTGGAGTGCAGTTGTGATGAATGATGCCAATACCGCCCATTAACTTTAAAACAGAGAGCACTCTAGTTACTTTTCTCCACATATGATCATAAAGTTGGGTGAGCCTTAAACACTTACTGCCATAGCAATAGCCATAGCCGACTCTGTAACTGTGTCCATGGGTGAAGAGATAAGAGGGGTCTTTAATGTGATCTTCTTGGTCAGTGCAGATGTAAGATCCTAGAGAAAAAAAAAAAAAAAATCCAATGTCAAGAGCCTTTTGTAGTATACTGCGTTTTACTTTGCATCCACCAGGAGGCAGCCAAATCCTAAAAATTCCAATCCTTTCCTAGTATCTATTGTTATGCTTGCTCAACTAAGTAACTTACTTTCCCTAAAAAGATGGAATACACAGAATTCATATTCAGTGCTATTCATGGAATTGGATGGGAAACGTCAAAAAGCACTGCAGGTCTACATAGTTACTTATAAAAATCCAAATTTGTGATGCAGTAAGAAAAGGCAAGGGAAATGGTCAACACTGCTACAAATCTTTCTAATGGTTCTGACAACAATTTGCAGTTCAGAGAGTGCAGTGTAAATAGTGACATTCTTGGCACATGGGAATTCAAAAAATGTGTTAAGATGGCAAAACCTAGACTTCTTATCTGAGGCAGACATAAACTATAAGCTTGGGAACTGCTTTTCTCAAGGGTTCACTGCAAAAGCCAAGTCCAAAGTGCTGGCCCCACAAGTCAATTCAGGGTACAATCCACATCCACCTGTTAAATTCAACTGAGAGTTCGGAAAGTACTTAAAGACATCACAAGTCCATACTACTTTCACCAACTGTCCTACTCTGTGTGAATAAACTGCATAACATTGTATAACAGAGGTCTAAAGCATGCAGGAACAAGAAAGCCAAGTCAATGAAAGTTGTAACTGAAGCCAAATTCAAACTGAAGACGGCTCACAAAGACTTAGTCTGGAGTTATTTAAACCTGTGCCAAGTTGGGGAGTCACATGAGCTTTTAACAACATGGGCCTGTTACCATCCCAGAACTAAAATACACAGACCTAAAATTTAAATTAGTAAAGGAGGGAGAGAGTTAATTTAAGGAGTATCTGGAGTGATCTGTCTGGGAAAGGGTGCAATGAGTCAGACACAGACGTAAACATTTGGTTAAAAAAGTCGTCAGCGGATGACCACAGGAAAGCAGAAATAGCTCCAAACCAGGAGAAATGCCACTTTAACCAAACATGTAATTTAAAAAAATAGTTGGAAAAGTCAACAACACCTTTTTGTTTTCATTATGAAAACCTCCTCATGGTTCAAGTTTTACTCACCACTTCATCTGAGGTAAAGTCAATAAAGCCAGGTAAAATCAGGAAGTCACTGAAAAAAAAAAAAAGTATAGCACCATTAGTGGACAATAATTTATATAAACAAACATAAATTGTGACTTAAAAACAGGGACATTTAATAAGCTACACAGCATTACTGACTGTTGTAAGACATTTAGTAATCATTTGATAACAAGAGTTTTTTTGTATTGTCTATGGTTTCTCTAAGAGAAATCATGTGTAGTCTGTATTTAAAAAATAATAATATGTCTAATGTTTCAAAAGGAGGAAAGGTGAGGAAATGTAAGGGACATAAATGATGTGTTTTAAAATGGTGAGACAGTATACTGTACTATCCCATCTATGAGAGTTTCAAGGGGAGTTTGAAAAATGATGGTGACAGACTGAAAAACTGGGACACAAGAGCTACTTGATAATGCGCAACAAAATTGTTTCTTGCACATCAAATGGACTTTGACATGAGTAGTTTAAATCCACGCTTGGGGCAACATGACAGCAGCAATTGTGTTTATGATTTTTAGTATAATGGACATTCAAAACTTTCTTGGCCCAAGCCAGTAACAAATAATGGTTTATTATTATGAACCAAAAATAATTGCATTATTTACCATCGATTGAACATCAGTGAAAAGTTTCACATGTCGTTATAGGATCAACTGGCAAAAAATTTACTAAAAATGGCCATTATTACAATGTCCGACATGTACCAACTCAACACAACCACAAATTGGACCCCACTGAGTGTACATTTTGTGGGCTCCTGAAATTCAGAACAGTGTTAGAGCTCCATAAAATAAGTCTAAAGTTGAATTGGAGCTCTGCCCTATGATGAACAGGATGTCCGCCATATTGGATTGAAATTCTGTCACTTCTCCTTTTTTTGCCTTTGTATGAAACCTATCTAGTCCTTTTTTAGGCCAAATGAGCTCAAATTTGTCATGCCACATGTAGAGACATAGATTTTCAAAAGTTATCCATTTTTCTGGGATACTCCTTATGGTTTCCATGTCGCATGCTGGCAAATTATTATACTATATTAATTGCATTCACCATAACATGCAAAAAGGCCAGTTGAACCAATATCATATTCTTTATCATTTGGACTGTGGGAACCTAAACATCCACCATTTCATAATGGAGTGATAAAAATATATATAGTACTGTGATAAAAAGGGTAGACAATAATCGTTCATGGGAACATTTTATGTAATCATGATAATCGCCAACAAAGATCATGGCCATCGTATCACCAGAATGTGCAGAAAAAAAAACTACTTCTCCCGAATGATCTTTTCTGGAGCGCTGTTGTTTTCACGTATAACAAAGTACAATTCTATAACAGTTTAAATATGGAACATATTCGTAATGTAAAAATTATAATTAATCATATCCATATTTTTTCAGAAACGTTAATAATTATCATGATATTATTGTTAATCTAAATTATTTTTGCCATGATAATTGTGACACCAAAATTCAATATCGTCCTATGCCTAATGCAAAGTTATTCAAAATTGACACAGACATTTAGGTCACTCCAGTCAAAAAACTCAATTGCCCTGGACCACAACAGTACAAGTCAATTGGCACACTTTACTACGGAGATGGGGTGAAGAGCAGATAGTGGCCTGGGTGGCTGTCAGAAAGGGAGAATTGCATGCTGGGCAGTCGCATACAGAGACGGCCGCAATTCAGAGGTGAGTCCATTGCAGGCGCATGGGAGTGATATGTGGACGGTGGTGAGGGCCATCATCGCTACTTAAGGCTTTAATTTCTATTACTTTCAGAGCAGCAAGGCAAATGGTTGAGTAATCATTTTGAAGAATTTCTTTTCCAGGGCGTTTCTCAGTTCCCATGTGTGCAAAATATTTTTTTTCAGTTATTCCAAGACACGTGGGATCCTGAATATGAAGGTGTAATGATTTACTAAAGAAAAATATGTAGGAGTTTCTTTTTATAGTCCAAATGCCCACAGACGTCAATACTGTAACACAAAAAGTCCAGCATCTGCTAGCATTTAGCAGCAACCACAAACCTCAGCTGTAGCACACAAGCCTACGCCTACTCACCCAATGCTATTTAAACCAATGCACTGGGTCCTTATGGTCTGCATTTGACTGTTAAATGTAGACAAATGCTTGCAGAGGGAAACAGATTCAAACTAAGACCACATAGGCGATTCAATTAGTGCTACAAGTCGCTTCAAAGGATTCTGGATCTGCGGCTCAACAGGTAACAACAAGGCAACATGTGCCCGTGCATCAGGCATCTGCCAAAATAACATGTCAGAAATTACTAACAACAAAGCCACACCCATATCTGTTTAGTCTAGGCTTAGGCAAACAGGTTTACTTGATACTGGTTTTAGTTGTTAGTTTTTACTAACTAAACTATTAACTTCTGACAGTACATAAACAAAAGAAAGTTGCACAGCCCTAACCAAGAGGGCAATGTTATCGTAAAGTAACGGCATTTTTCAGATCCAACAGTCAGATGCCAAACTGTGAATCCCAAATGAACTAATCCCAGTCTTCGAGTCACCTGATGTCAATTGAATGATCATGTGCTGAACTCTTACTCCAGTCATGGTGTATTTCATTAAGATGTGATGAGGATGTTCAATGACCTTTAAATACAAGATTGGGCCATGACTGAAGGATCAATTCAAGGTAAAGTTATTGAACATTTCATGTAGTGATTTTGGAAATATGCTAAGAGTCCCAATAGTTGACAAAAAGTCCCCTTTTACACACTTAGTGGTGTAGAAAATAAGTCACTAGTAGTTATTAAATTAGTACAATCTACAAATTGCATTAGTAGGTCTACACAATACAATTAGTATAAGATGTAGTACTTTAAAATCAAAGCGTGTGAGCTTTTGTGTAAGAACAAAAAAAACTGAATCTTAAAATGAGTTAAATTCAGATTAGTTAAGATATATTAAGGAATTACACAAACTGAAGCAAATTTCATTTCATTCCCATGATTCTGATCAAGTTAACCATTCAACAGACCACCCCTTTATCATTAGCATTCATGCACAGATTTGTAGCAAAATAGAATGTAAATATAACTCCTCTATAAATGTAATAAGAGACAATATTTTGCTTTCCCACTATAATGTAGTTTACAACAGACAATCAGCCGTGCATTGTTTCTGCAGACAGCCATTTTACTCACTTGTAGGTCAACCCATCTCCTTTAGAGCATAGCTCTTCAGCCGTATGACCATCGGAGACAACACACTGTTGGTCAGATCTGCTGGTTCAAAATGTGTTGGCCATTATAAAGTAGTCGTGTGTAACTGTACTAACCAATGGAGAGTTTGTTTTATAAAAGGCTACCTTACAAGTAATTTATTATATTACTTATATTGGAACAGATTATAATGAACCAGAAATGAGTTTATCACGTAAAAGAACTTACTTGTAGGTGAGGCCATCTCCAATAGAGAAAAGCTGCTGTGCTGATAGTCCATCTTCAGGAACATATCCTGTCCCACCACTGATTAAGTAATCGGCCATGCTGTTGAACAATAAAAAAGTAGTTATTTTATCATGAGTACAAAGTATGCAACCCACCCCTTGTCCAAAATTATCAGATGATGTTTTGCAGAGCACTTGTGTAATCATCAACTTGCAGGCAGCACTTGACCTTCTTATAGCCGACATAAGCATAGCAACATCAACATCTTTACCGAGGCAGTGCGCATGCGTGACATAACCCTAAAAACACTGTCAACATACAAAAGATAAACAACTGAGGGTGGAGGGAGCATGTGCCTTTAAGTTAATGCATCATGTATGTGAAAACAAAAACATGAGCACATAAAAGTAACAAGTCAAATTACAGAGAAAAAAAAAACAGCAGTTACGTCAGAGCGTAAAGACGTGGCCGAGTGACCCATTAACACGAGCACTGATTTTGCAAAATGTATTTAAATTATTGGACTATTAATATTATAATACCAATATCACAGAAAAAATGTTACTTTTAGTTTAGCATATGGTTACTAGCTTACTGACCTACATTTTTTTATTCTGTATGTTAGCATCTCGCATCCAACATCTGTCAGGCTGATCGCGGGATGAGAGAAATTACAGCTATTTTATATGTTTCTATTTTGTGGGTACGTCTTCAGAAGCGTGTAAAACAGGAGCTTTTGCAACAATCAAACGGTAGAACATTGCATTGCACGCTGGATTCACGTGCGCTGGTGGATAATCTGACTATAAATGCATATGGAAAACGTTTAAATGACTAATCTCGCGTATTAAAACTGTAATACGTTTCTGATCTAACTAGTTGTTTTCGGTTACAGTCGCGCGCAAACACACGTCCAGTAGCAGCAGTAGGATAAAAATAAGAGAAGACCCGATATCCTGCGTTTACATCGAAAACATGTGCAAAAGCGTTAGCATTTAGCATTAGCCGCACAACTGCTATAACTTGACACAAAAGGCTGTGCATCCCCAAAGACACACCTTCTTCTGGAATAATGAAGGTGAGAGTTTTAAACCATCTATTGTAATTTATTTTCTAAACCAGTGCAAACTCATCATATGCATTTCCCATCTAAACGTAGCTAGCTATATTGGAGAGTTGATGCCCACGTTGACTAGACATGACCAACTTCCCTGAATTAAGAAGGGGAAATTAAATCAACAAGCTACATATTACAGCTTAAAATTACCTCAAAAAACGCACAAGAGGTGAACCTGATCGTTCGGGGATCCAACTTGTAAAAAGTACTGTTCGCCAGTCTTGAATGAGAGGGTTTTGCCGTGTGCTGAGAGCTCGGTGTGTTATGTACGAGCAGCAGCCGCGTCACATCCCCTCCATAAGAGGCGGGTTTACCATGATTTAACCTTCCACATCCAATGTAATTAACACTATTAGAGAAACTAGAAAAGAGTGATCTGTGTGCTATGACATTCACCAGCGAAATTGCTTGCACAAAGTAGCTTATTGCATATGTGGCCTTGTCAAACAGTTCACAAAATCTAAATCTGTGCATTTGTCCCTTATGTGGGTCAATTTGCTGCGACAGAACCACTGTAGTGTTATGTATAGCATTTTATGGCATTTTACATTAGGACAAAATTAGTGTATGAAATAAGTCTAAGCAGTCACTAATTTCAACTTTGGTCCTATACTTTTCATGCTGATTTGAGTATTGCCAGGTCACTCCAGGGTATGTTTTCCAGGGCTATTTAATTGAATGTGGGCCAGTCAGTAAGTAGTTTTTGATGATGTAGCCTACAAATTAGAGCTAGTGTGTGCTGATGCCGCTCCTCTCTTCTGCTCCAATGATGCAACAAAATGTTTTTTGTGCCAAAAAGTTAAAAACTGGAATTTAATATAGAGTTTAGTTCTACTTGAAATTTGCACTTTCATTGAATGCAAAGCAGAATGTGGTCTATTTGCAAAGTAATCTGAGTGGACATGAAATCTGATCCCACACAAAATCACTCATTTACATTTGCAGCCCTTAGTTGCAGACTGTAATCAAGGCACTCCATATAATGAACAGGGCATCAGTAAAATATAGTCACAATTTCAAACATTTACCTCTCTGGGCCTAAACCAGCCTGGTAACGGTTGGCACTGTATCGACGCGCAGCACTTTCATGTCCATGCCCATGTAGAGTTTGCCGAACAAAATGCTCTCCGTCAATAGATAACATATGGCGAGGTTGAGTATCACCTACAATTCTTGTGTAGTCTACTTGTGTGCTGGCTCTTGCTCCATTTGTCCCAAACTGCTCATATCCATGTTCTTCCATCACCGAGGACTTCAGTTCCAACAGCCTCACTGCTTTCTTGATTTCTGTTGTGTCAATTCCCACTTGTTTTCCAAACAAAATTTGAGAAAATAACCTTCACTACACCAACAGGTTTGGTTTAAATTGTAGCCAGAAAAGTCCAGAAAAATATAATACAAACAAATCACGCTATTTTCAAGGTCTTTGCTGGTCCAGCCAACTTCACCAGATATGCATGGGTGCTGCCACAGACAGTAAGTTGTGCCAGCCTCCTCCTTCTGTCCGTATTCAGGATGCACCTGCCTTTGAAAAGGCACAAGCCACCTCTAGGCGTGTCATCAGAGGGCGTCACCTAGGAGATTCTCCCACTGAGAGGGTGTTGTCGTGGAAATGATGCCAACGACAGAACATGTCAGTGTTGAGAGGCTGCAGAGTCCATGTTTTCAAATGGGGGAGGTCCAGAGAGTAATAGCAATGGGAAAGAGCATTGCACTTATGTTAGATAAAGCAATTATTGCCCCAAGCATTTCTCTGCAAGTTGAATAACATGAGTGCTCCATAAAGCTTTGTCTATGGGTTAATCCAGCTTTCTACCAGTGCTGCACTTTCAAAGAGGATTTCAGATTTAGAATGAATGAGTTTAAAGCTGCAAACAGGACAGCCACTACAATCTGTGGGCACTGCTGAAAGAGAAAACTTTTCTATGTAATCGTCAATTTCTCTGTTACTTAACTTGCATGCACCAAAACCTACTTGCACTGTGACACAAATGAGAAAAAATCCTACCAAGGGTGGAAACTGTTATATAAAAAGAGTATTTCAGGAACACATGACTGTTTTGGTCATAGGTTTGTGAGGGATTGCCCTTACTCCCCACATGTCAAAGGTGTTTTCTCTGTTCTCAGGGATCACCTCCAGGTGACTGACTGTTTGTGACAGTTGGGGAGATGTTAAGATGGAAAATCCTCTTAGAATGTCTCCACCAGTCCCCCCAAGTTCCCCCCACACACCTCATCTCAAACACATGCTAAAAAAAATTCACCGCAAATTACAGTAAAACAGAAAGACCATTTTAAAAATCAAACATTCATTTACTTGTATGTATACAATGTTGAGTTACAGTCGCTAAAATTATGATAATAATTACATGTTTGTGTTTAAGAATTGCTTTGGTGGGTAATGTAAAGGTTAAAGCACTGTTAAGGTACCCCCCCCATTGATGAACCATGTAATGTTTGAAATTAAAGCCTTGACGTCTTGTCACACGCAGTGAGATCGTGCTCACATGCCATGCACGCTCCTCTCTCCTATTCACTCAGTTACCATAATGAAAATCATGTGCACAGCAAGGGCACTACATGACTGACTGAGACAAATCAGAGTCATAAGATGTCAGTGTGTGTAAGCTTTCATTATATAAGATCTTGACTTGATGAATGCAGCATAGAATATTTTAGCCTTTTCAAAGCATTGTGGACTGTGTATCTAAAACCTCCCTAACTTAACTAACCCCCTAAATTTTGGTTACATTGCCAATAATCCACTGTAGTCCAACTGAATTCTCCTTAGTTTTACTATAGAAATTGTCTTTTCAGATCAATGTGTGTCAGTGTGGGCAAATATCTGAGCAAACTTTGGTATTTAAACATTATTTTAGAATAATACAATACAGTCAAAAACTGTCAAGAAGATAGAGGCACATTTTCTTATGTGGTGTTTACTAAGTTAAACAATTCAGACAGGGCCCTATTGTAATTATCACAAGTTTGTTTTGTCAATTCCTTTATTACATCTGTGTCACTTTTGCAGACTGGCTTAACTGTGAAGTGCTGCCATCTAGTGATCAAGGAGCTATGGACCTCTGCTTTTGCGATTCATTGTGCTGTGGGAATGTTGCCCGGTACACAATCTGACTTCTTCCATGTATTCCCTGAGGAGGAAGTGATCTTCTTAGTATGGAATGAATACAAAAATAAATTATTTTGCCGGCCAACCAAGTGTGAATTAAACCTGAATGTTTTTATTTGATTAACTATTACATATCAGTCTGGTCAGTGTCGTTTTCAAATATGTTGGACCGACCCCTGTGCGAACAAGATTTAGTTCTGTTTACCTTGCTTTTGGGTCGACCTTGTTTACATACACCGTGCATCATTCACCCCAAACACGCACCATGAGTCACGTGAGAGTCCATCAGCTGATCGCCGAACTTATTTCTATGACAAGGCGCTTCTAGCGGACAGAGCCCCGTGAATACGCGTGCACGCGCTCGCTAACCTCTATACGCGGTGGTCTTTTCTTTCACCTGTGGCTAAATACACCGTGAGGACTGTACGCGCTGATGGCGGAGGAGAAAAAGCTTCTTGTACGACACACAGACAGACGGATGCTCACCTGCGCAGACAGAGGCAGCAGGAGACTGTCGCTTATGTTAAAGTTGATCCAAATGGCCTCGTCAGAAGAACGTGTCAAACAGCAGCTCTGCAGCGTATGTTTTTTTCTTCTTGTCCAATTCCAAACTCGTCTACTTACACTGCGGACTGCGTAGGTCAGCTCGAGGTCGGCCGTGTTCACACCGCACTTGCCCTGCTCCAGGGTGTGGGTGGAGCCGCTCCGAGACCACCTGTTTCAAGCGAGCTCGGAGCGGGCTTTCAATGCGGTCCAGAACGCGACTGTTGGGTTCACACCAGCCCAAGCGCACGGCTCTCGGAGAAAATACTCTTTTTCGTCTACTTAATTAGTGGCAGTGTGAAAACGACCTTAATGTCATAATTTTAAAAGATGTGTCCTTATTCTCCTATACTACTGTCTTTGATATGTGGCTCAGTACTCCACCATCCCCAAACCACTGGCTGCCCACTCTGGCTCTCATGACTGAGCAAGTCTACAGTTGTATAAATCTAAGTACAATCGCAAAGACAACGTTTTCTAAAACTATAATATTATTAATGGCTCTTTTTGTCATGAGACAGACATTTTAAAAGTCACACCGATTTTGTTTGTTTATTTTAAACTATAACCAATGTTTCAAAATAAAAATTGTCAACTCCGTGACGTGATTGCTGACTGCTCCTCCAAGTACTTAAAGTTGCAGTGGCCACTGAAGGCAGCGCACACTGACAGTTTTTGGCCTCAAAGCTGCAACATTACCTAGTTTACACTAAAATTGCCAGAAAATGCCTAAGAGCAGCAGACAATGCTATTAAAACACCATGTACACAGTTAAGTTGCAAACAAAGCTGATTTAGTGTTTCCAAGACTTAAGCAATCCATCGTTTAAAACATTTAAAAATCTAAAAAAAGAGAGCTTGGACAATTCTGTAAAAATCTGCATGATGAGCCCATAGAAGTTTAATAAACAACAGTTTTCATCCATAGATGAACCACGTCTGATGAACCGAGGAAATGACCTCAAGCACCATGTGACTGTGACGTGTCCCAGGCTGCTGCTGAGGCGCCCACACAAGAGGCGAGGAGACGAGTCATTAGTTATCGGGGAAGATGTTCACTTTCCGCTTTCAATGCTAATGTGAAGTAAAACTGAAACTTCGCATTTTGACGAAAAACCGCAGCTACTGTGTTCGTCTGAGACTTCTGCTTTTGAAACCGTCGGACGAGAGCGACCATAGCCGCGTTGTTGTGGTGCGTATGCTAATTATTGATGCTATTGTTTTACTTTGAGTCAATCGAGTAATGACAGCTAACTAAAGTAGCATCGCCATCCCATCGCCATGTGCTCTGTTTAGCTCACTGTTTCTATGAGAGCTAATGTCATATGGTACGAGAGATAAAGTCCTGTTTTCACTGTATGGCCGTAATAATCTGTTCTGATCTATTTTGCTATGGGCTTTATATGCTTGACAAAGCACTGTGTTGTAGTGTACTCATTATTTTTTCAGTGTTGTGTGGTGGTTGTCTATATCTGTTGAAATGTCTTGTCTATGCAACAGTCTTTATTGTGTTTCTTTGCTTCCTCACAGGAGCCATGGTGGTGGCTGTATTGAAGCTATACTTTATTGGCACAGCTCTGATGGTCCTGGCCGTCCTTTACATGATTGTGGACTCCGTGGGTGGACTAATGTACGTCCAGAATCAGCACTATCTTTTGGAGCTACATCAAGAAAAACAACGGAGTCTTTCAAGGGGAACGGGGCAGAGATGCCAACACAAGACCATCTACACTGTGCCACAGACCTGTTGTGACAAGGCCATAAATTAATGTAGTATGAAATGACTGCAGCCTACATGATTTACTGGAGGTACTAGTCTATTACTTGCCTTCATATGTCAGAACTGTGAACTTGGACACTATTACAACAACTCAACTGCTTTGTGACTTGCACTAAATTTGTGGAAGCTGTTTTTACTACAATGTTTATACATATTTGATTAATAAAATATGAAAATGGAAAGAGCTTTCATTACTAGGAATTTTAAAATTGATCTTTAATGATGACAGTTACATAAAAGGCAAAAAGATGTCTGAGTGCAGAGTAGTTCCTTTTTCTTGGCAAAATATTCCTATTGTACAAACATGTTTTTTCCACCAGGATGATTGCACAACACCTATAGTCATACACTTAAGAAGATGATGTACAGAACATTTGCCAAATGTTAAGGTGTTTACAAGGCAACAGCTGTTACTGAACCAAAGTCAGAGTTATTTTAGCCTTGTTTAACTGGTTGCCCCCCATAGGTTAGTTTGAACTCTAAGGAACAAAATTACCGGTAACTTCTCCAGAAGGAGAATCACACATGGTGACTCAGTCAGTGCCCTGGCTGGTTTTAACCATTTCAGGCATTATTTGTGTGAGACAAAACATGAACATAAATATGTGAATTGCACTGGGTGAATAGTACAAGCAAAATGTTTTGATGTTGAATAGATGAATGCTTATTTTCCTTGTAATCACAAAAAGTCCATAGTTTTAAATTGAGAACAGCTTAGAATTTTAAAAATCTTCCAAATGCGGATGTATTTTTAAATTAAACATGTATTTACCTGAGCTAAAAAAACAAACAAAACAAAACTGTTTTGATATACTTCCATAGCGTTAGATGCCCCTCGCTGTTAAAAGGCAACCAAAGTTGCGCCCTCTAGTGTAGAGTTGGGAACACAACCCTGTTGTCCAACAAAGAGGCGCGTAGTAGTCTTGTATTCGTCGCTGTTTTGTCATTGTGGTTTCAGTTTTAATAAGCCCATTGGATGCGCTATGCTGTCCACAGTTGACATTCTGTATACGGGAACAGAGAACATGGTCCGGGCATACACCTGTTGCAGGCGCAGACAACTTGGCGCAGCACTTTTCATGTTAATGACCTGTTCGGGCACTTCCCACTCTCTCACCTTCAGGTTCCTCTCTCACTTCAGCCTCAGACAAGCATCACGTTCACTTGCCCTTCCAGTCTTTAACAGGGGTCACATAATCATCGGATATGATCTGGAGACTCGTGATCTTCTGGGGTGTCTGCTATCTTTTTGTAGCCACCGGGGTCAGTAGAAGTGTCTCAGAGAGCACCGCGACTTTCCACCGGTCACAGGCGCGCGCACGCTTCAGAAGAGACGGCAGAGGCACTGCCACCCCCGCGCATGGACCCCCGTTCACCCCTTGTCGGTTGCCACTCAGTTCATCCGAGCACGAAGTCCTGGATGACAATACGCATGAGGTGAGCTAGTAATTTTAACCTGGCACAATCATCTCAACGAAACGAGTCCAAGAGAGCGATCAAGTGGCTCAAAAACTTTTCATTGTTTATTATTGTTTATTATTACTAGGCTATTAGGACGTTAGGTAGGCCTAGTTGTTACTCCTGCCTTTTTAAACTCACATAGGCTATAATGTATGAAAAATTAAAAAATAAAAATAAAAAAAAGTGTCACATAGGCTATGGAAAGACGACAAAACATGAAACACGAAAAGAAGAAGAAAAAATGAGACAAAACATGAAAATAAATATGCTATCTGAATTGCATTGGGTGAATAGTACAAGCAAAATGTAGATCTTCTGTTTTGATGTTGAACAGATGAATGCCTTTTTAAACTCATATAAGCTATAATGTAAAGTAATCTGATTTTGATCCAGACTATAGCATACTACATTAAACTATATGTTTCCCTTTAATTATATATTTTTAAAATAAAGCCGACAAAACATGGACTCAACTATTACATGTATCCTCTTTAGACAGGTTTTAACGGTGATGATGGCTCATATGTCATCTTGACCTGGGTTGGTGACGGCACAGGAGTGAGTACCAAAGAAACCTTTCATTGCCATTTTTCAATAGGCCTAGGTTTTTTTTGTTTTTGATTTTTTTTTTCTATTTCTATTTTATCTGCATATTCCAGGTTATCTTAGTGCTATCAACAATTAACGCACCAACTGAAAGAGGCTCCTCACGTCTTTACAGAAGGTATATTTGCAAACAAATAGGCTAATCGGAGAGTCAGTTGTACTTTAAACATGTACTTAGGTCTCCTTTTATTTTTGCTACTAGCACTGATTATGGAAAATCCTTCCATGACATCTCCCATCAGATCAATCACACATTTATCCGAGAGGAGTTTGGAGTCAGTGTTGGACCAGGAAGTTCAGTAAGTAACAGTTTCTTTAGTAAACTAGGCAGCGACAACTGAACAACTGTAGAAGTGTGCGGACACAATTGCTTGTGCATTTTTCTTATATCTACACTGCCACCGGTACTCTTAAATTTATCAACATAATGGAATGTCTTTGGAAATACTGTGATTAGATTTCAGGCTGTAGTTTCCTTTTCTGATTTGTGTTTAGTTCACTGTTTGAACCACTGCTATTGAAATAAATTAATATATTTTTCTCATAAACAGGTGATTTTGACAGCAGATATCCCAGTGGTGGACCATCCCGGAGGAATAATCTTCACCTCCACAGATGCCGGGGCGACTTTTGCCTTCATCCAGCTGCCCTTCCATCTGGCTCAGCCAATCACGTACCACTTCCTGAACCACGACTACCTGGTTGCTCTCAGCATTGATGTGAGTGTGTTTTTCTAATCATGTATTGGATGAATGACTTTTTGTGTCACTTTGGTTTGATTTTGTTCTCTGGTAAAGGACACACCTTTCAGAAAGGTAAACACTCCTCTGTTCCTTCACAACCTCAGGGCAGACTGTGGCTCTCGTTGGACTTTGGTGCCCATTGGACAAAAGTACATGATGGAGTGGATTCTTTTGCCTGGTGAGGAAAACAGAAACTACAGTCAATAGCCCAATCAACATGTTATTTGAAAAGTTACCGTACAAACTGTAATGAATGTCAACACAGTAGTAACTGAGTCACATATCCAGTTGACTTCCTTCTTTTTTTAGGGGGGCCGGCATTAACCTGTTCTTCAGCTGCAGTAAAGTAGATACAGGTGAGTAATTAGAAAGAAATAAGTGGATGTCTGGGCAGTTAAATCAAATACATAGTTGATGTCATTGTTGTGTTGTAGTTGATGCAGAGGAAAGGGGAGATTTACAGCTAAAGAGGACCCAAGATCTGGGAAAGACTTTTACCACAATCCATGAGGATGTCTTCAGTTTTGGATACATAGGAACCTTTCTTTTCTTCTCTGTGATGGAGGATTCAGTGAGACACAGAAACAAGATTACACAAAATTTGTTGTGTCTGTTGAGCGATAACGGACACAACAAATTAATATATTAATAATAATCATCTTTCAGAGATCTCCACGTGTAATGTATTGCTCATCAGACCAAGGAGAAACCTTCAGCCAAGCACTGCTTCCCTCTGCATCCACTAAACAGGTGAAAAACTGGCAACGTCTGTGAACAAAACCTCATCAACATTTCAAAGTTATGCTGATTTTTTATTTTCTATGTCAACCACCTGACATCTGCACCCACACCCTCATACACCATCCGTTTGTGTTGCCTTGCTGACAAATGCACTCCACACTCTCTCACAGCGATTAGTCATAGTTTATCTCAAAATATACTAGTCATCAATTTGTTTTTACTTTACTGTATTAAGTTTACAACATTATGTATGCCTGCAGTTCTACTCAATTCTGGATGGTGATGAAGACATGATCTTCATGCATGTGGACAATCCTGGAGGTGATATATTTACATTTTTAATTCACATGTCTATATTTGAATTCACAGGTCACAAAATAAATATCTCTAAAAACACAATCTGATATTATCAAAAAAACTTTCCGGAGTCTTGGTTTTCTGTAATGGAGTAGTTCAACTATAAGACAAACTGGTTTCACGAGTTCTTAGTCTAGTAGTTGTTGACAAATTATGGTTTAATGTTTTATGCCTCTTTTTGCACATGTCTTCTTTCTCTTCCATCACTCTCTCTAATATTGCCTGCATTGATTATTGTGATTATTTGATGTTGGTGGCTGCTCCTGTACAGTTGAGGTGATGGGACTTTTGTTGTGCTCGTATAAATAAGGGAGATATGGGGTAGAGGGGCTTTATCTTTTGTTGGCTGGAGATTTAGGTTACACTGCCAAAGCTGACAAGCATATCTCGGGATCAGGGCGTAGTCTACACTCACACACACACACACACACACACACACACACACACACACACACACACACACACACTGCACACAAACACACTCCAAAACTAGACTTTTCCATCAGCGTCTTTAGCCCTGCTTGTCCTTCATGAGGTCAATTGTCTTTGTTAAATACAGATCAGATCTAATGTAATGTAAATGTTTATTTATTTGACAAAAATATTTTAGTTATTTGCATTCAGAGATGGAGGATTCAGATGCAGAACAAATTGTTATTTGATAAAATTAGAATCTTTAGGTACACTATGTAACTTTTCTGGTGGAGGGTATGCCACCTATTTGTCTTTATGGAGATGTAATTGCTTTGCATCTCCATCCAGTGCCTTTCTGTTGTAAATCCTATTATCTCCATGGAGACAAACAGGTAACGCAACCTGTCCAGTTACAGGTCAGATCTATGAAGAGGCAACCTGCTTGTTTTTCAAGATATTTTTTGAGCAGTAAATATACCCATGATGGAATAAATGCTACATAGATAAGTTTAATGCCATAGTGTGGAACATTCAAGTCAAAAACATCTCCATGGAGGAAGAAGATGGCAAATTCCCACCAGAAAAGTCACATGGTGCATCTTTAAGAAACCAGTGATTAATTGAATTAAAATATAAATTCTTAATTTCATCTAAAGTGAAGATTTCATATACTTACAAACGTACAATTTTTTTTCCCCCACAGATACGTATTTTGGAACCATGTACACATCAGACGATCGTGGGATTGTGTATTCTAAATCCTTGGACAGACATTTGTTTGACGGTCAGCGGAAAAGTGACTTCACCAACATCACTTCACTGAGAGGAGCCTACCTCACGAACAGACTGGGTGAAGGTATGGAGTGAACCTTTATTTGTATTTACAACTAGACGTGCCATTACATAAGCTTTTTCGTTTCAGATGGCCGTATAAGATCTGTAATTTCCTTTAACAGAGGATTAACATGGAGACCCTTGACCAAACCCGAAAATGTGGACTGCGGAGAAAAAGTGAAAAAAGTAAAACAAATGAATTGGATGATTTATTGTATTTTGGGTGTGTTTATTTAACCTGTTGTTACTTTGCTGAATTTTGTATTTATTTCTTCAGTGTAACCTTCATATTCACGGAGAGCACAGCCGTGATGACCACCTAGTTCCTATGCTTGCTCTGTCAGAACCAAGTGCTATTGGCCTAATCATTGCCCATGGTACACTGTAACATACAAAGACTGTTAATGCTAAATGCAGTTTTAAACAACTTTTTTGTTTTTTAAACTCTTTAGGTTCTGTTGGAGATTCTCTGTCCTCCTCACAGCGTCCAGATGTGTTTGTGTCCTCAGATGGGGGTTATACCTGGAGAGGCACTTTGAAGGGTCCGCATCACTACAGCATACTGGACTCAGGGGGACTCATTGTGGCAGTGGAGGCCCTGCGCAATGAACAAGTCAAAACTATCAAGTACAAACATTGTTAACATGCAAGCTTAGTTACACATGCAATACTATGTTATAAACCCAGAAGTCATTGCTTCTTACCATATTCTTTCTCTTAAGGTTTTCCACTGATGAAGGACAGTGCTGGAAGTATTATAACTTCACAGAGCAGGCGTTCTTCTTTGCTGGTCTTGCATCTGAACCTGGAACAAAAGCCCTGAGCGTCAGTGTGTGGGGTTTCAGGCCAGAGGAGGACGGGCAGCCCATGTGGGTTGCAGTCACCATAGATTTTGAGAGTCTCATTACAAAAGAGTGTAAGTAATATCAGTATAAGTATTATTATATTACTGACTATAAAAAAAACAAAACAACATGTGTTGAAACATGACCTCACCATGAAACCTTCTGCTGTGAGGCATTAAATAACTATATTTCAATAAGAATGCAGGCTACCTATAATGGTACTAATATTGACCTTGATCCATAAAAGTTGCATAAGAACATTGGAACCATGTTTTAGGGAAATAAATGCCATTTAGTTACTATGGGGAGTTAGTTAAAATTGTCTCATCCCTAATTTTGACCATGTATACTTTCAGGTAAAAATCAGGACTATGAGCTATGGCTGGCTCATGCAACACAAGGAGAGGGGACAGAGAGAGCTGGTTGTGTCCTGGGCCTAAAGGAGACCTACAGGAGGCTCAAGAAGCAGTCTCTGTGCAGAAACGGAAGAGCATATGTGGTCAGCAAGAAACAGAGTCCTTGTATATGTACAAGAGAAGACTTCATATGGTAAGAAATAAGTCTGCTCCTCCAAAGAATCAAATGAACACACCTTAGTCTAGGAGCATGATGTCGATTACATTTCAGGAATATTGATCTGGCAAGCTGAGGAGGTTATTGATGATTTGGTTTTAACATCAACAACAGGGGAACCACAGAGGCAACAATGAGAGGCTGCTGACCATTTCCCTCCTCTGTGTTTTAGTAGTTTTGCAATTGAGTAGGCTCAATATCATTACTGCTTACATAAGGCAAGACCATGAAGTACAGTCTCCAGAGGTCCAATGAACTACTGCTGTGAGTCTGACAAAAAAAAAGGTTATGATAAAAGGTACACTTGGTCCCCTGGAAAATTTTCCCTCGGCATTTGACCCATCCTTTAATGCTGTTGGGGCAACCTGTTAGGAGCATTGGGCTGGACCCATCTCCAGAAGTTGAGTTAGGCTTAGGATTTTAAAGCTGAGTTGTCAAGCAGGCTTACAAGTATGTGGTTAGTTAGTTTGCATGCACAAACTAACTGATGTCTGATGTCTTCTTAACGTGTTCCTTAAATTCATTGAAGCAGCAGGCCTATATTTGCTGGTAAAATATTAACCCTTACAAAATGTATTTAATTCTGTTGGACAGTGATTATGGTTATTACCGCCATGTGAACACATCTGAGTGCCTGAGACAACCTCATTTTGCCAATAAATCTTTGGAGCTTTGTCTAAATGGAGAAGAGGATGAGCTGCTGACAGTGGGGTAGTTGTGCTTCTTTGTTTACAAAAAATTGAAAGAGATAAGTCGTTATATAATTGTGTGTAACTGTATAAACGAAACAGATATCGCAAAATCCCAAGTGACAAGTGTGAGGGGGGATTTACTCCACAAAATACTGAGACAATCATCCGGCCCTGCAGTGTGAGGACGAGTCCTGGTCCCCCAGACAAACCAACATCTCCAGTTTTACACTTTGACACTCCGGTAAGTAGGAAGTAATTGGTTTGAATGCCTGTGTTTTATGACCACTGATTTAAATGTCTTTTTCAGAAGGAGAAACTAGTTTTGATACTAGTCTGTGTCAGTGCTACTTCCATTGTTCTGATAGCCATTGCATCTGCTGTATTTATTCTCAGAAGAATGGTGCACAAAATCAGGTGAGAGAGAAGTGTGAGGAGCAGTTGACTTTTGAGCTTGAGTTTATTGTTGACTCTTCTTCCCTCTACAGGACACTGGAATACCGTTTTTCCAACCTCCGGGTTCACGATGAAGATACATTTATAACAAGAAATCTGGAAAGTAGGACTAGCAGCAATGGAAATGCAGGTCCCCATGGCTCAGACACGGTACGTATCCTATTCCTTTTTTCTTTGCATCTATGCCATTATATTCATATTTACCCCTACATTTCTTACATTCTTTTGACAGGACCTTATTGAATGACCCATGACTGAATGGCGCTATGCATCATTGTTGCCATGTTATGTGTATTCTCATGTCTAAATTCTTGTAAATATGTATCTATATTATGCATTGTTTTATTTATTGGAGTGATTAATTGTTATGTGTACATGAATTAATACAGTACAACTGGGACGGAAATGTGAACATGAACGTGAAGCTTAAAAGTTAAAATTACTGTCTGTTAATCATTGATGCAAGTCGCCACATGTCGTGTGTCGCTAGTATTTACCAGGCGAGGGCGCTGCGTAATGTAGGTTTCAAAGCAAGTTCCGAACCTCTCCGCCGAACAAGTGCGGAGGATCGTCTATGAAGCCAGTGGTTAGATGCTTTACCATGTACTACATCTGTGTAATACTTCACGACTACTTCCATTTACTATTTTAATAATATATGTCATTTATTCATTCCGACTTATGTGCCCGTAAACCAGATTTTTTAAATGTGTGTTTGTTTTTAATGAACCATGCTTTGTACATTCTTTGCTTGTTCTTGGCATAAAATTGTACAAATAATGTATGTGTTTAAGAACCAGCTCACATGCTGTCATTTAGATTTAAAACTGATCCATATAAAAAATACAAAAACACAGAATGGTAAAAGTTGTAATTTTCTCCTACTGTCATCTTAATGAAGCGTATTATATCAGACACTGTCTGGCCAAAAAAAAAGTCGCCACCAAAAAAAGGTCACACGCTCTAATATTTCGTTGGACGCCTTTAGCTTTGATTACGGCATTCGCTGTGGCATTGTTTCGATAAGCTTCTGTAATGTCACAAGATTTATTTCCATCCAGTGTTGCATTAATTTTTCACCAAGATCTTGCATTGATGTTGGTAGAGTCTGACCGCTGCGCAAAGCCTTCTCCAGCACATCCCAAAGATTCTCAATGGGGTTAAACTCTGTGGTGTGTGAAAATGATGTCTCATGCTCCCTGAACCACTCTTTCACAATTTGAGCCCGATGGCATTGTCATCTTGGAATATGCCCGTGCCATCAGGGAAGAAAAAATCCATTGATGGAATAATCTGGTCATTCAGTATATTCAGGTAGTCAGATGACCTCATTCTTTGGGCACATACTGTTGCTGAACCTAGAGTAATTGTCCAATAGGAGGCTCGTACCTATTTGCTTAGTTAAATCCAGGTGGCGACTTTTTTTTGGCAGTGTATGTGATGGTCTGAGAGCCTGAAATCCTCTCTGTTCCGCTCCGGTGAGACCTCTTCCTCATGTTCTCTACTCTCTGCTCTGATGTCACTGACAGACGCGCACATGAACCGAAACTCATACCTCTGCCTGGGCAATTAAACGGTAAGATTTATGCTTTTTTTTAATGTTTACGCATTGTGCATCCAACAAATAAACAAAATGGTCAGTTTATAATAAATCTAAGCTTGGAATCATTTGGATTTCCCAGCTACGACGCGCTGACAAGGAAGTATCGTCCTAGTATTACTCCTCCTACAAAGTTAGCGTCGTACTTTTTCGTGTGACAAGAAATCGATTGATACATTTTATCTCAGTTTATCTTTCTACCAGTTTGTATAGTGTTAATGTTAATGTTATTGTTGTGCCTGCAGTACAACTTTGGTTCACAAGTGAGCAGCCAGTGCGCTAGGGAGATGTGGCACCGTCATTGTAAAACTCGCCATTGTTAAGCTTGACACTATTTTTAACCTTTGAAAAACCCTCCCAGGTTATTACAGAAGACAGATCTTGACAGGATGGTCAGAGCAAGTGGTAAGTCTATATTATGTTAAATGTTTACTCAAGTTTATGTCTGCGTTTTGCTAAAAGGGTAATTTCTTCACCTTTTTCTCTTCAGGTGTTTTTAAGTTTGCAACGATACTGTTCGTTTTCATCGTAGCGATCTTTCTGACATTTCAACTATTAGATATTCATTTGGATTTTAAACTGCGTGACATACTTGGTGAGTAAAGCCTTTATTACATGTTGCCAGTGCCTAAATACCTTTTACATTAAATTTATACTATAACCGATAAACAATGTTTTGGTTTTTTTCAGCAAGGTCTGTTCCAAATGAAACCAGTGAGTATTTTAATTTTTATTTATTTATTTGTCTGTCTGTCTGTCTCTATATGAGACTATTTGTTATTATTTTAATGGTTGTGTGAGATAAACATTTTTTGTTATCATGGTTTCTGTGTGCAGCGGTCAAACCTTTTAGGATCAAGTGTGGCTTGGCCCGTGAGTGTCCCACTGGGCACTTTGCATTTAAAATGGCAAGTGGAGCAGCCAGTGTGGTGGGGCCGAGGATCTGCCTAGAAGACAAAATGTAAGTAATAAGAACATTTAGTTTATTTTAGTTTAATTTACTTTTTCATAGGTCCACGATGTAGTTTATCTCCATGGTTAGCCTGGAACGTTCAACTTTATCTTGTGTTAATTTAATTGCAGTTGTTGCTTTGCTTAGAATGTGGAACATTCTAGGCAAAGCAATAATTTCATTCTCTCCATGAAGACAAGCAAGTGGTGATAGCTTCACCAGAAATGTTACATAGTGCACCACCTCGCCCCTGTGTAGACGTTTGTAGACACATCATTGAAAGTTATATGTGTCTGTCATACAGATTCAGTCTAGTTCATCTTTTGTGAAAGTCACTGAAGTGCATGTCCTGTATGAGAAGGTGGACTAAAATGAGGCACTGATGGACTATTTCAAGAGAACTGCCGATAAATACACTCACAACATTTTGTGTAGTATTTTCACATGTTTTAAGGATTTTCAATAAATATTGTTATTGTTATTGTTATTGTTATTATTATTATTATTATTTTTATTTTATTTTTTTCAGATTGATGAGTAGTGTTAAGAACAATGTAGGGAGAGGAATAAACATCGCTCTGGTGAATGGTAAATGCATAAAGAAAGAATGACTGCACAGTGAATAACTGTAATGGTGACAGAATAAAAGTTTTTTATTATGGGTTTTATTACTTTAAAGGAAAAACAGGGGAACTTTTGAAGACGGCCTCCTTTGACATGTGGGGTGGAGGTAAGTGTAGTTGTGTTTTATTACCTGGTAGGTCCATGTCAAATAAATCAAATATTCATATCAAACATGACAAAAGTGGTGCTGTTCAGTCTCTGACTGCACTGGAGACGTAACAATTTGGTTAAGGCAAAATTTCTTTCATATAAATGAGGACAAAACTTGAGTATATTTTATCATAGACATACTTTATTTGATGATTCTGCTTTTTTATTGGATTGGTAATTGTCCAAGTTAAAACTTACTGTAAAGAACCTTGGTGTCATTTTTACAACAATTTAAAATTGTACATGCGCCTTTTATCTAAAGTACAGCCTTTACTAAATCACACTGACCTTGAAAGGACTAATCCTACTTTGATCAGCTCAAGACTATAAACTATTGTAACACACAGTCTGTCCTCAGTCGCCTCCAGCTGGTGTAGAATGTCACAGCTTGTTTTTCACCAACACACGCAGACATCAGCACATCACCCCTCTCCTTTTCTTACACCACTGGCTTCCAGTTTCTTTTAGAATTGATTAAAATTTTTTAAACAAATGGCTTTGCCCATCCTTATTTGACTATTTGACTGTGTAGGGTCAAAACATATTAATTCAGGCAGGTGTTTAACACTCAGTAATGCAGTGACACTTTGTACAGTTTTGGGGTTTTTTTTCGCTGTTGAACGTATTGTATTCTTGTATATTGTTTTGATTTAATTGGAAATCACTTTGGTCACCTTGAGTGTTGTAAAGGGATCTCTAAGTAAAGACTGATTTATATTAAAGGTGTACCATTGTTCAGAAAGGTTGATTTACAATATTTCTCCTTAGATGTTGCTCCCTTAATTAAATTCTTGAAGGAGATTGAAGATGGCACTGTGGTGCTGATGGCCTCATTTGACGATCCTGCAACAAAGTAAGTTGTTGAAAATGGGTTTTATTTATCATTGTTTGAACTCATTTTGATTTTTCTCTAGACTGAATGATGAGGCACGACAGCTCATTGCGGACCTGGGCAGCTCGGTAATCACACAATTGGGTTTCAGAGATAACTGGGTCTTTGTGGGTGGCAAAGGAATCAAAACCAAGAGCCCATTTGAGCAGGTAAGAGCCCTCACATGCTGGCACCCTGACAGACCTGTAGAACCAGTTTAGTCCAGTTGTACTGAAACAGCTACACTAAACTGGACTAACTGTCTCTGTTAATCTGTATAATCTGTATAATAATAATAATAATAATAATAATCTTTGGCAGCATATTAAGAACAGTGCAGACACCAACAAATTTGATGGATGGCCCGAGGTTTTGGAGATGGAGGGCTGCATACCCCAGAGGTTTTAGCCTGAAGGGCTGAGCCGCTGTCCCGATGCTGTGGCCTTGTTTGAGCAATGGCTCTATTCAAACATAAGCATAAGAGGACTGTTTCAATGAGACGCATTATTGTTCAGATGGTGATACCTGTTGGACGGCCTGCAGAACTTGCACTGTTATTGATGGAAAGGGATGCTTTATAACTGGCATGTTGATTGCCCTCCTAATGTTTTGTACTTATTTAATGTTTGACATGTTTAACCTTTAAAGCCTTAAGCCAATGTTGTGTTAGGGACCTGTTTTTTCCATTCTTTTGTGTTCAATTTGTAACTTAATTTTTGGGAATGAGAGTTTAATTTTTACAGAAATGCCAAAATCGCTGTGTTAATTGTAAATATGTGTATTCAAGAAATTTAATAAATTATTTCAGAAGAAATAAAGAGTGTATAAAGTATGTTTTATTCTGTCTTGTAATAAAATATCACATCTCAGTTTTTTTTTTCTCAAAGATTTTTCAGATTCAGCTTTGTTTTGAATACACATGATCGCATATGTAAAGATCTAATTACACACACTACTTTTTTTCAAGTAATGAGTATTTCGAATAGATAACAATGCTTAAAATATCAATGGGGTAAACCTTTATTTGTCCCACAATGGTGTATTGTATTGTTGAAACGAAAATTTGTATTTTTGTATTGATACACAAAAATAGAATATAGTAAAATAGGAAATAAAAAATATATGTTCCTACCAATTAATGACACATCTCACAACAAACTGTTTTAGAACAACCAAAAGAAAGAAGAATGACCATAAAAATATGTCCAATAATTGACTATTGGTTACAGGTGGAGTAATGGCACTTGAGGTGATTTACTGCCATGGTATTGCATATAATTACAGCAGATGGTGACACATATCCTGGTATTTTAGTTTGGTCAACACGTCACAGCTAGACATACAGCTGGCTTGCCATATACTTGACATTTCATGTTGATAATAAAAAAAAACAAAACACAGCATGTAAAACCAACGATATTGCGTCATATTAGCAGGTAACGTGCTGATCAAAAATACATGGTGAAGGCATTTCTGTAGATTTAGGCCTGTATTGTGTTACCTAATCCATAATTGTTTTGATATTAAGTAACCATCATAAATATTAATATTATGTTGATGTAAAATGTAAGCAACAGAAGATTCAACCTCCTCACACACACACACACACACACACACACACACACACACAAACTTTATTTTATTGTAATTTCTTTGCCGCACAAGTTGAAACTTTCCAATCCTCTTCCCCGTGTTTCTCAGTTGGCAGGCAGGGGGCGCCATTGCGTTATATAAGACAGTTTGTATCACACACCATCAACAAAAATATCAACAGTTTGTACTTGTAGGGCACAAATATGTTACTTTTTATCTGCTAGCTTCCATGTATATAGCAGCAGGAGACTTTTACATATAAAGACTGTGAGAAATCCAGTAAAAATGAGTATAGTGTCATTTTTTTCATAGGATGTGACTCTTATCTCAGAGCAGAACAAAAACTCTGTGGGACCTTTTCTGTGAGCTGATTTCAAGTGCTTCCTGTGTTTGGTTGAATTTCCTCCAGATGTTCCAATTTCCCAATTCACCTGATGCACAGCGGCCCAATCCTGCACCTGTGCCCCTCACCAGGTCTCAAGTGTTTCTAGGTACCACATTATACCTGATCTTTCTTGTTTTGACAAAAGCTTTGAAAGTGGACAAAAAAGTGATAATTATGTTTTAATCTGATTACACCAATCACTACCTATTTACTTGTCTTGCACTATGGAGATGTTAACTTCAGTGTTTTACTTTCACATTATGATACATTCATTTAGTTCTGTTTTGCAGCATCATGTGATGGTTGTACGTTGTGCGTGTGGAGCTGTATGTGAGTGTTTTGGTGTGGGCTGGTCCTCCTCTGACTCTCCACTGAGCGATAGGCTGTACGAGTATAAACCATCCGCCATTTCTTATTTAAGGCATGTTGTATGATGTATTATGTATGAATCTGGAGTTTATCCCTGCTCATAAACCTCTAATAATGGGACACCTCGGGGGAAATTGAGAGCTCAGAAGTATAAACAGTGAGAATAACATGCTCTCACGACAGACCAGTCCTCTCCTTTCTTTTTTTTTCCTTCTCTCCGTACTTCCCAGGATAAATCTGCCAGCCAAACAAAGGTGCATGCATACATCTCTGAAGCATCTCCTTGGGGTCAGATTTCTAATTCCCTACTCTTTTGGTCTAGACCTCTCACCTCTCAACTTTGACCCCCTGACCAATCCCTCTGTGCTTCTGTTCAAAACAAGCTGCAAAACAACTCCTATCCAACTCCAGTCGGCCACAGTCTTTCCCCTCTTTCACTGTTTAAAATCACAAATTAATATTCTAAAAAAACAACTTCAAATCCTATTTTTATGAAGATGTTAACGTTGTTCAACCACTAGGGCTTTCGGTGTTTAGACCTGCACACAAGGAGCTTCTTGTTCTAGTGGCCTAGTGGTTAACACTCTTACCACACAACAAGATGGTCCCAGGTTTGACTCCCGGGGCAGATACGACCTTTCTGTGTGAAGTTATGGCCTCCATCTAAAGTAGTCCTGACCAAACCTAGCTCAAGAGCCAGAGGTGGGCCCTTGATGCTTGCACAGTAGTTTTGTATGGATGGGTACATGCAGAGGACTCATTTTCTAAAGTTTTCCAAAGATAATATAGGCTACCTTAAACTTAATGCACCCAATTCCATAATTAGTTTGTGTGTGTGTGTGTGTGTGTGTGTGTGTGCATGTGTGTGTGTGTGTGCGTGTGTGCATGTGTGTGTGTACACATGTCTACACACTACAGTATATTTTATTCTGTGTGGGCACTATTCCTTAACTATAGGACTATTTGATACAAAACCTCCAAACAAAGACTCTTATGTTTACTCCATGCACATTAACCCTTTAACTCCATCAAACTTCTTCCACCTCCACAGAGAGCCTCCTGTGAGCTGGTTCATCCCCCACTCGGAGTGCCATTCACTGGGCTCGTGACCTCACTGGCCTGGCCCTTCATCCCTGGCTCTCCTCCTCCTCCTCCTGCTCAGGCCTGAGCACGCTGAAGCAGACAGCTGTG
>KN471415.1:0-11710 GCA_000787095.1 Periophthalmodon schlosseri | reverse complement strand
CTGACCACGCACAGACACACGAGTGCACATAAGCTCCAAACTGGATCGATAGCTGATCATATGGATCGCTTCACACATGCCCATCATGGTAAAGAGGTGACCAATCCAGCTACTACAGAAACACACTCTTTTACATAAACTTTGCCCCCCATTTTTAAAGATCAAATGTAACTGAAATCTCTGTAGCCTTCCTCTTCTATCAGTGACATATACAACTGTTATTCTTGTGACTTGTACAATGTTTTTCCAATTAGATTATATAGATTAGATTACTTTCAAATAGATCTATGCTTTGCCTTCATGTATAGTTTCCATTATATCTTGATTATTCAGAGTATATTGCTGAAAATGGCTTCATTTTCAGATGAATTGTCTCATGGATTCCTATAGTAATTGTAATTGTAATCTTTTGAACACACGTAAAAGTAAGTAAAAATCTGATTATAACTAATTCTGCAATAACATCAAAGTCCTAAAGGTAATGTAATAATTAATGAGTGATTAATATGTCATATTACATACATATAAGACATACATACTGTTTGCAGGAAGAGTAACCACAATTAACTGTGCTAATGCAACAAGCTATTGGGAATCCCCAATACCACTTCAGAAGTGACCTGTTTTGGATTCTTCGAAAAACAAGATCATGTTTCCCTGAGCTTGGATGAACTTTGATAAACTATGTGTTATGTAATCTATCTCACTGGACAAATCAAAGTTTCACTGCATGTGGTAAAGTCTCTAAATGACTGCGTGCTGACGCACACTGCAATAAGCCAGTAACTATGTCAGCTGGTATTGAGGAGGCAGGCAGGGGCAGAAAATCACACAGTTTTTTTCTGACAAGTCTCTGCAGCTTTTCTCCATAAATACAAGGAGCCCATAAAAGTTCACTGCATCAATTTGCATCGTGCATTCTCCTCGCACTACACCCTTCGCCACGACACGCTATAAAAACAGAATTATAAACAGCACAATTCCAAACTCATTTCACTGAGTATATGTTATCGCAGTCAGTTTGGAGCCAAGAAATGCATTTTCCTGCAGAAAATGATTAGCTGTTGCTGAGCAATAACCTCTTCCATCTTTTCCATAGAAGACAGATTGCGTCCACTGAACAAACATCTAAGGACACTTCGGATACAAGCACGTGTGTGTGCATTTGACTGCAGGCCTTTTAATCACTGTTTTGACTTTGGGAGTGGAATATTATGAGTCTTTTAAGTATAAATGCACAAGCAGTCATGCGTACAGCCTCATAACTTTAACCACGCTATGTTGTGAAAAGTAATGTGCAGTCAGGGCCCCAGAAAGGGTGGCCCTGCAGACCACCATCAAACTTACTTTACAGTTTTCACTAAGCAATATGATGGCTCACATTTGAGTAGTTTTTGTTTAGTTTTTTCCATAAATATAACAATTTCTCTCTTTTTAACTGTGTCAGTCTAACAACAGTTAAAACATTTTAAAACAATATACTACATAGTGTTAATGAAAAGTGCTGCATAATAATTAGTCCTCATCAAAACCATCTACAGTTACAACCATCTTCTTTATATTATATTTTTGGAAGCATTGTCAACCTTTATTGTCAGTCTTTATATTCACAGGTTTCAGAGTGATAATAAATGAGCATCTTTATATTTGTTCATTATGTATTAAGTATTTGTTTTATTAAGGCTATCAAAGGTGTTATTATAAAGTGTTACCCACAAACCTATTGGGTTTTTTTTGTTTTTTTTTCCACAAAAGAGAAATGGCAGACAGGGTTTCCAATGGGCTTTTAACTTGAGCAACAGGAGATGGAGTTAAATTTTCTTTTCTCTATCGCTGGGGAGGTTGTTGTTGTTATTGTTCACATATGAGGCGGTGTCAAGCCAACTGTAAGTGATGCCATTTCTCTGTAGTTTTCTCCCCAACAAACACAACACTGTCCCATATATATTTTTCTTGCATTAAGAGGAAGCAGGTGTGTAGACTTAACCTCGGCCAATGACCTAACATAAGCAAACACGCCCATTTAGATCCCCTTAAGAGAAACTGCTTTCCATACCAAAACTTGTTAAAAATAACTCAACTCATGGCCTCAAGAGTTTCCCATAAATAGAGGAGACTATAGTGCCCCCCATGGCCAAGACTTTGCCCCCATGGTCAAAAAAAACTGAACAAAGATTGGTGATACAAATTATACTTTATGCTTGGGGTATTGTCATAAACATATAGATATAATAACTATATAATAAATCATTTTCTGTTCAGTCTAGGCGAGAAGAAATGTATATTAAAATAATAAAATAATTCAATTCACTAGCAAGGACCACGCCACAACACCGACACCAAAATACTCAGATCTCTATCTTGTGATTTTGTCTGTTTGTACATGACTGATTGTACTCCGAAGTATATTTTCAATGTTTATTTTGAACAGATAACAAAGGTTACTGTACTGTTAGGGGGTGTCACAAACTCTCGTCCTGGGTGGCCAATAAGGAGCCAGAATTACCTGGTGATAGTGCAGGGGAGTGACCAGCGTTCTGGTTCTCTGAAAAACAACATTTCACAAGCTTCACATGCTCTGAGGTGTGGTACAATGGGAGTGTGTTTTGAACAATCAATAAGCTAAGACTGAGAAAAACATACTGTGACTGGCAGCATGTCAAAAAAGATTGTGTAACACTTGGGAGAGGGTTGACCTAGTTTGCGATTCTTTTGTTTTTTGTGATGATATAATTGAAGTGGGCAATATAAGAAGATCATATCCAAGTCATTGTTTGAAGATTAAATTATCAAGTACTTTCAGCTGATAATAAAAAGTTAAAATACAATAAAACTGTAACTTGCTGTAACATCTTTGAAAAAGGGTAGGCTTTTCATGGCTTTCAATACAATGAAAAACAAGCACCGTTGTCATAGTGGTTAACAATTTAAAACAAAATATTATCACTTTTGAATGGGAAAAATAACAGGACGCTAAAACCCAGCAGTAAATTTATATTTCCGACTTTTGCATTAAATTTTACACATTTATGCAATACTTGAACCGTGTTGACTGTACATTTCTGATGGGCTGCAAAAATATGATCTGATTATTGTCATACATATTGTCACACAAATAAATTCATAGAAATAAATTTTTGTCAACGTTGCTCACCTCCACCAGGCTAAATGTTATACTTAAGCATGTATACTTTTTTAAAAATGTCTTTTTTGGTCCTACCTACATGGATAATTTATCATAACACATCTGATCTGTCATCAGCAAATGGCCTACATGTCACTCGAACCAGGCAGAAGCACAACACCATTTGGCTCAAAACTGTTCCAGTATCGCCCCAAGCCCATTTGGGGACACTTGTCCATATTATTGAACGCTGGCACAAGAATTTGTGTTTGATTGCATGTGTTGTACTTTGTATATAGGTTTCAGTGAATGGACATATTAGGAGTTTTTGTTGACTGTGGACATTCATCAGAGCACAGGTCCCTGATCTTTTAAGTGAGTGCTTTTGTCATTGCAAGGTAGAAATATCTTGGCATTCTTGGGCTTTGAGTTTTTATATAGACACTGATAGATGTATTGCATAGTATTGCGCACATTTGTAAATGGTAAATGGTCACATTTTTATATAGCATTTTTCCACCTGCAAGGCACTCAAAGCGCTTTACATCAAAAAACAACTCACCCGTTCACACACACATTCATTCACCAATGTATGCAGACACTGGGGGCGAGGTGGGTTAAGTGTCTTGCCCAAGGACACAACAACAGTGACAATGAACCGTCAACCTTCGGATCAGAGGACAAACATTCTAGCGACTGAGCTACTACTAGAAATAAACTCACTTTTATTACTATTCCAATGCATTCTGTCCCGAAGTCAGTAGCTATCAATGGGTTTCAGAATGATGAAAAGTTAAGATTATTGCCACAGCAGCTAACAATAAAAAAATCATATCTTTTGAATATGGCATCATATCACCATAACAGTAAGCTAAAACCAATGAATAGCAGTATACAAATCTTCCCTATCAAGAACCAATGGCTAACCAAGTGCATTGTTACCAGTATAATCAACTCATTTAGTCTTTCTGTGCCTTTTATTATGTGACCTCAATATCAAGCCTATTATTTTCTACACTATTGTTCCTAACTGCTTCTCCCACTCTCCCTCTCTCTCTCCAGTAATCTGTATCCGTGTGTGGATAATTATAGCTTACTGGAAGAGATGTTGCTGGCTCCAATGCCTTGTGGGTAGGAAAAACACCAGGAAAACAAGAGGGATCCCAATTGTTCCCGTTATGGGAAGACGACAGCATTGTGATGTTATGGTACTGCGCTTATCTCTTACAAACTAGTCTACACAATAGCTCTGGGAATGTTTTATTGTTCCTTCTTTTAGTCCCATGAATTAAAAAAAAAAGTTCTGTAAAATAAAAATAGATGTTGAAAATGTATTACAAACACATAAACACATACCAAACTTTGATATTTGCCATTAATCAGCAACCATGACAACAATCTCAAAAGACATAAGCATAGGGCAAAAAGATAGATCACTGGAAAATATTTTACAACTTATTATGTAAATTAGCAACATTTGAGTAGATGCCTGGTTTGACTGGTTCAAATAACACAATAATGAATATAAAATAAATATATGCATACATACATAACACTGACTCTGATAAATGTATTCAAAAATATTGTTTTTACATAAAAGCTACCATCTTTCATCAATTTTCATCATCAATGTATTTGATTTTTCACCAGTAGATGGCAGTTGTGAAACCTGTTCCCACTTCCCCCCCTACGCTCACCTGACCTTTGTTCAGGCTCACCTGTTTTCTGGTCTTTTTCTGTCTGACCAAAGCACACACATTATCAGACAGTAACACAGATAGCACCTAGTGGTGAAGTGTGAGATACAACAGGGGTGGGTTAACCAATCTAATTAGAGATGGTAGCTTTAAGGTGTTGTTTTGTCAAATACATTGTGTGATGGGTAAATTCCATAAAATTCTCAATGAAGTAATATGGTTTGTTGTTGATTTTTGGGGTTCTTTCTCCTTACATTTTCTTTGTTTGAACCCATCAGCTCAACTTTAACAGTCGATACTTGTGGCAGAAAGTGCTAGTGCTAAAGTAATGTGCCCGGCCTTCTTGTACCCAAGTGGACGTCTAGAGTGCACACTAAATACATGTGTGTAGTCTCTTAGGTTTTCTTTGCTCTTATCCTGTTACGCTAATGGCCAGTCTTTCAGCGGCAAGTTCACTGGGGATGGACTGATGGCACTGAGAGAAGCACATAGCTGCACATAGCATAGGTAGGTGCTCAACTACTTTAGCTTTGATGGGCATTTAATCAGTCTAATAGCATACGTCCCACATATTCTTTGCCTCCCTTTGTCATAACACTCAAAACTAGCCCATATCGGCATGTGGGACCACTTCAGTGATTTTAAGATATTAGATTACAACAGTGAGATGGTGGCGACTGTCCAATTGCTTTAAACCATAATCCTAACATTTCTCATAATGTATATAGTGTAGAATGATCAAAGCTTGCCAAGTATAAGTTTCTACTATAGTGTTTTGTCAGCTCCTTTTGTACTTCCCCTATATCCCTATTTATAACTATGTGACTCCTCGCAAAGGCAGAGAAGCGGTTGTTTATTTGCACGAGACAGCACATGTTTTATGGAATACCAACTCTCTTATGCATGTGGAGGCTTCATGTGGAAAACCAGAGCTGGTGACGCAGGCTTGCTTTTTTATTGTGTTGCTAACGAGGTGGTAAAACTATGTATTCTTACCTTCGAAGGTGTAGGTCAACATGTTTTGGGCCTGGTTTAATTGTTTCACAGTAAACTTTGACCCCTGTGTCTTCTCTGGGTTTTAATTTGCTCCTCCCCTTTAAGTCCAAGAGAGGTGGACTTGTGTTTTGCAAATGTTGACATAGTTAACAGCTTTAGCAGACGACCAGCAGTGAAGGGAATGACTCCGTTGGGGCAATAAAACACCAAATGCAAGTCCAAAGAGCATTTCAGTTAAAATCCTGTTTACTCAATCAGGGAACACAAATACTGTACATTTTTCCATTTCAAGCGTGATGGAAGAAATCTTGTTTATGGCAATTTTTCCATGTCTGTGAGAAGAGCAGCAGAATTAGTAAACATCATATAGGTTTCTAAGAGCCCTGTTGTTTCTTTAGAATAAACTTTGAGCAGACTCACTTTGTGCACTGACCACATGCTCCTGACTGGTCTGGCCTGTTCTTATGCTGCTTACATGATTTACCAGAAAGCCTTTTTGGCTCCATTCCCACTGTGTCCCATATGTGAAAGTGCATGGATGCGCATGCTATTGTGAAGTTGATATGTTAAGAGCGCTTATTGTTTTATTCTAATGAGAATTTGTCATTTGTTCTATTTGTCAAAGTTGTGAAGTGTTATTAAATTAAGTGAATTAAATTGGTTTAGATGTATTGTTTGGACATAGAACGCTAATAGTAATAGTAATAAAAAAAACAAAGTATTAAAAGGACTACAAAAAGGGACTTGTTATTTCTCTCACTTTTATCCCTAAAATAGAACATCCAGTGACAACACAACATGTTTCTATTTTGAGATGAGGTTAAACCATGTGTAAAAACACCGTTCAAGTTCATTTATCTTACATTTTTACAGGTAAAAATACGCAATCACCTTGCGCAATCACCTTCCATTGTTCAGGTGTGTACGGCCTCTCCTGAAATGATTAACACTTGAATAATAGTTTCTCCCTGCCCAATACAAACTCATCTATGACTAGTTCTTTATGGTCTGTTGTAATGTCTGTGCTCTGAAATGGAGCATGGTTTATCTAAAGACTTTCCCACACCCACAGTGTCTACACATACGGTCATTCCTCCTGATAATCCTGCTACAACAAACAATGCATCTCATTTGCCCAGAGACGACGACCTGGCCCAGTGGAAAGTCGCCTGTTTGTGTTGTGCAATTGTTGGAAAACAGACTGTCTCAGTATTGATTATTTCTTTATGGAATAGATACAAGTTTGAATCATTTTATGATAAAACTATTTATTCAATCTTTATAGTGATTTTAAGTGCGCAGCGACCGTCTTTATTATTATAATTCAATTTTTAAAAAAAAGAAAATATGTTGAACTTAATAATAACCAAACCTTAATTAGCCTTAATAAAGTATGAAGAAAGACTTAATTCATACTGACAAATCTTAGTAGGCAATGCAAGTTTATTTGTATTGCACAATTCATACATAAAGTAATTCAAAGTGCTTTACAGAATAAGAAAGACATTAAAATCACAATACAAATCAAAATATAAATAATCATCATAAAATCATTAAAAAACATTAAAAGAGAAGAGTGCAGAATAAAAACCTTTCAGTCATATGCACAGTAGTAGCTTCTTAATGAATGGATTATGGTTAGGAGTTAGGGTTAGGGTATTAATTAAGCAGTTACTAAAGTTACTAACTATTTGCTCATTATCATAAAAATCATTATTTATGCTTTATTAATGCTATGCTTATGTGTATATATTATAAAGTGTTACCAAAAAAATAAATAAATAAAATACACTAGAATATGTCAGCTCACAAGAAGAACTAAAGAAACTAAGTATAGGGAATTTTGAATATATAAATATATAAACTAATTTAGTTAATATTACAATACATCATAATCCAATATTTCCCAATTGTTACTGGCCACTGGAAAACCGCAGTACATTACTCTGCAGGTGTCACGCTAAGAGAAATGGTAATGAGCTAATGTCTACTCCCTGATTGCTGTTCACTGCACTTCCCTGTTATCGGTCTGCTCCCTCTGCTTTTCCATCACGGACTCGTCACACTGTGTCTTTAATGGAGTGTCTCTAAAGCATCTAATTATCATTTTCTCCTTGTCTGCCCCTCACACTTAGACAGATGACTGCCCCTATCTTTACAGTAGCCTCAAACTCACATTTTCAGAGTGTATAGCCGCTGGAAATTGCTATCTTACCTCAGCAGGACGGTCTTTCTTCTCGCCCATCTCCCAATAATTGTCACAAATCAAAGATGTCTGCATTTTACATTTTCTTCTCAAATGTTCGTTGTGAAGAGGGCTGTCCCTTATGGGGTTATTTAGTTTCCTTTGGAGATTAAGAAAGTTGTTTCCAAGTCTATAAACTACACGGAATAAACATAGTATTTATAATTCTCATAAATGTATCTGTTTTATTTTTGCACGTATACCATGAAATAAAAAAGGATACAGGAGATATAAAAATAGGTGCAGGAAGTGGGAAAAAAAATCCAAAAGGGCTTATATTAAAGTTACCGTGTTTAAGTTTAATGCATTTTTTTTACCAGTAGATGGCAGATGTGAAACTTGTCTTCATAATATATAACAAGCAAGATCAACAGTCCAATGAGGTTCATCTGGTCTTCCAATAATTTATTTTAATTCTTAATTTTTTTTTTTCCTACCAAGGTTTATTTTGTTTTCATGCCAGACAGTTTTGATCTACCGGATACGAATGGGGAAACGTGCCCGTGGGACTTTAAACCAGGACGAGGGCGCCTTTTTACTCTCTCACACCGAGGATACTGTCCTGAAGAAGTCTGGCTGCAGATGGCGCTGTCGTCCTGCCTCCACATCACAGTAATATCACGTGACCACTCTGAGGAAGAGCGCTAGTGAGTTAGGCTATATATATTTTTATTTAATGCTCTTGTGGAGGTAATTATAAGCAGACAATTCAGCCTCACAAAAGCATTCGTATTTCCCTGCTCCCTCTGCGCTGTATCCTATTGAACACGGCTCTTTCTGCTTTTGCTCTGCATGATGTCTGGAGGGGACATATGCAAATAGAATCCTGACTGCTTTGTGAGCAGGTAAAAGGCAAACAGAGCACACCCATACCATTACTATATGCTTCTTTGACACTACGCTGTGACTTGCATGTGAACCTATAGGTCATTATAACACCCTGCATTCTGTAATCAAAGCTATGTAAAACCTGCCAGGCTTTAGGACGTGTGCCCTTGCGATGAGGTAAGAGTGTGTAAATTGGTTGTTGTGAGAAATCAGGTTTTAGTTGGACTGAAGAGGCCTGTACAATAGAGCTGATTGCCCTATTAGAGGTTAGGGCAACAATGACATTTTCATCATGTTAACAGAGAGGCCCAATACTAATATACCCACGGTGTGTTCTTGTAAGTGATCCAACTGTGCCTTTTTTGTTCAATTTTACACTAATTATGGTTAGAGGGACATGAAATGCTCAAATAGGTAATGTAACTTATCAATTTACAAGGCACTGTATAAAATGATGTACAGTAAGTATAAGAAAAAGTGCAATTATGTAGAAACCTTGCAGCAGCTCAAAGGGCTGAGTTGTTTGCCTTCTAACCAGTGGTTTGTAGGTTCAGATCCCTCTTTCATGTGGGCCTAGTTACAAACTGATGTGCATGAGCAAGACTAAATGACCCTACTTTAGTCATTATCTTGTTTGTTGCTATACTGCATTTGCTTTAGTAGTTTTTTTACTGTTACTTACCACATACTAAGCTAATAGGTAAAACAACCGTTTGATGTTTACTGGTTTATCATCTAATTTTGGATCAACAACTTTTAAGTAGTCCCTATTTTCAGGTTTAACCCCAGGACCAAAAGAGACTCCCATAAAACTGCAGCACTTCCTGCCTCCTTAAGCATTAGCCTGTGGTCTCCGATCCACTGTGTAATTACTGCTCAGTCTGATACTGTGGCTAACTGTGGGAGCTACGCTTCATGTAATTGGACCTTTCGGACAGCCCCTGATCACATGACTGGCTCAGGGGCACAATGTCAGCCATTGGCCAATAGACAGAAGTAGTTACGCCGCCAGTGGACTATGATGTGGTTGTGATTTCCTTTAAAAACATCTACTTGGTCTCCGTCACGGTCCCTGTAACTTTAGTGGTTATTTTTTCTGGTTCATAAGAGCCCCAAAGGTTCCTTTTTCTATAAGCACAGGGAATTTTTGCTCTAGTGTTGGTTTAAATAATAATCAGTTATAAATAGGCAATGCATCTTATAAATCTGAAGGTCATGTGAGGAAAAGACTTGATTTTCTGCTATATGTGTCTTTTCTTTGAAAGGAGGAACCACAGTGTTTTTCAGTAAACATGCAATGGAAACTTGCTTTTTGGCAGGAAGAAAAAGTTGAGACTGGCCGCATTTCTAAAGGTCAGAGAGTGTGCAGCAGATGTTAAAGGCCAAATTACAAGCAACTGTCAGGGCGTGATAGTGAATAAGCCCACTGTTCCTCTTCTGGCCCTGTTTCTCGCACTGATCAGCTGTACACTCTTGCACCGAGACAACCCAAACAATACAAATACCCCGAAAGCTTATAAACGGTTAAGACTTGTTTTAATTGGCAAGTAATTGTAGTGCTGTGGGTAGTTTTAGTGGTTGACTTGGTTGTGAGAAGTGGTTTATCATAGTTTGACACATTTATTTAACATCTGTAGTAAATTAGTTAGGAAATAGTAATTAAGTAGTAATTATGTAATACATTGTTGGGGATTATTTCATGATTAGATGATTAGAGGGAAAGAAAACTTTAAATGGATAAAAAAACATAGTAAAAGAAAAATTCTAATCTGTCAACTGGACAAAAAGTTGCAAGAGTGAAGACGTTTCGCTGCTCATCCAAGGTGTGTTAGTTTCAGTGTAGTTAGCTCCTTCCTCAGATAGATTTTCAGTGTAGTTAGCTCCTTCCTTCAGATAGATATAAGGCAGTGTCCACCTGTAATCTGACCACAGCTGAAGAAGCGGCTTAGATGAGCAACAAAACGTCTTCACTCCTACAACTTTTTGTCCAGTTGACAGATTTGAATATTCCTTTTACTACGGATCATATCTAGACGGCTAAGGGTTACACAGACATAAGAAAAACATATACAATCAAATCAAATTATTTAAAAATCTGTCAGTAAAAATACATGTTATAAGTAATGTTTGAAGTATATAGACACAGTAGATCTCTTCAATAACCAAATCCCTTACGACCCATAAAAATAAATCACATGAAACAAATCTGAGTGCATTTTGATGGGTTTATTAAAATGTTGTCATATGTTTGTGTCTAGTATGAGGAGTATGACTAGTATGAAGAACTGCGTGATGAGCTGCACATCACCTCCTGTCTAAAACCTCTATCTCTCATTTTCATCAGAATGACATCATCATTTAGCACTGAACGGTACTGTTTAGTAAGCACTGTGCAAATCACCTCTATCAGCAAAACAGGTTATACAGCTTTCTAAAACTCACATGTTCCCTTTGTTGTTTATTCAGTGTATGGCATGATCCAGTGTTTGTTTTAGGAATGCAGCCACTCCCTGTAGTTCTAATCAGATGTAATCTTCAACTTCTGTTTTCACGGTTGCTCGTATCTAGTTGCTTCATAATCTCTCGTTCCTTCCATGTAAGAGCATATGCTTTGATTTATTCTCAAAACACATGACTTCAGTTTTCTCAATTTTCCAGTCTGATTTACACCTACCCTCTTGTGTTCAATTAGTATAACTCCATTTGCTATGTTATTATTTTTTCAACTACTACAATTGCTAATACATCCACACCACTAATCTCAGGCAGCAAGAAACTTTATTTTATTTTATCTATTTATTATTATTATTATTATTGTTA
>JACM01002380.1:0-36637 GCA_000787095.1 Periophthalmodon schlosseri | reverse complement strand
TTAAAAACACTATAACAACTGTTTTAATGAACTTATGACACAACTCGTCTTTAACACATTTAATACAACGTAGAGGCTTATACCCAGAAACTCTGTGAACTTTAAATCATGTTATAATGTTGTTACCGCCTCAAAAACACACCTGGAGTTGTGTTTTGTTTCATTCACACATGTTTGAGTAACAGTTTGTTATTAGTCTGCCTACATCTCCAAACTCAAAATGCCTCTGTTCCACCTTGTGATGTCATGAAGCGGTAGTTTTCAAGCTAACAGCTCCTTTTACCTTTTGTTCAGTAGAGATCGGCAATTCCAGGTCTGAAATGATCCAAATGGTTCTAGTGATTCTAGGTGTGTGGAGTTTACAAACACAGTGGAGCACTTCCTGTATTACCACATGACATCACAAGGTGGAACAGAGTGTTTTCTGGTTGAGAGAAGAACTCAGCCTAAATATATAGGATTTGTGTGCTCTTTAAAGTCATTTTAAAATGGATTTGTGAGAATTTGTATTCGATCTAGAATCATTAAGATATAATACTGTGATCTTTCTAAAAATCCCCTAGTATTTCTGTAAACCTCATAGTAGCTGTGTAATTTTCCAGGTATTCCAAAAATTTCAATGTTACCATCAGCACATTGTAAAACCAGCCCTCCGAACGAATACGTTGAGCTGCATTTTGTTTTTGGGGAGTCGCTCACAAAAAAATCCGACTTTCTTTCAACAAAATTCTTTCTGATCCATGGACTGATTTCAAAACCGTTCAGTTGTTCAGGTGCAGCACGAGAACCTGCAGATTAGAAGCATCCAAAAGTAATAAGAAGAAAAAATCATGCATCCCATTTGAGTTTTTACTTTCAGACCTGGTAAAATAAAAGTGCTCTCAGATCCTTCTGTCAGAGCTGCCTTTTGTGCCAAGAACACGGGTCCATCGTGTTCTCACAAAAAATGAATAATCTATGAAGGTGTGTGACTAAGCTGACAAGAATCAATGGTGAGGCCTATTTGGCTTCAAAAACATCACAGCTCAAAATGGAGGAGGAAAGTGCCCTTATTTGGGCCCAAATTATATGTGCTGTTTCTTCTTTGGCGAAGAGAACACGGGAGTCTGTACAATGGGTTAGGGAAGGCTGTGAACAGATGACGTAATCAGACTTGGACTCAACGTTGGAGGGCTTGTAGTTAATGTTCTTATAGCCACAAAATTCTCAAAAGTCGTACTATTAGAGATCGGCCGATATGGGTTTTTTTTCGTGGCTGATGCTGATTGTTTAGAATATCGAGAAAGCAACAATTGTAACTAGCTGTTAAGTCTACAAAACATGTTATGCCTTGGTAGGTCTTGGTAGGTCTTGGTAGGTCTTGGTAGGTCTTGGTAGGCCTTGGTAGGTCTTGGTAGGTCTTGGTAGGCCTTGGTAGGTCTTGGTTTGTCTTGGTAGGTCTTGGTAGGTCTTGGTAGGTCTTGGTAGGTCTTGGTAGGTCTTGGTAGGTCTTGGTAGGTCTTGGTAGGTCTTGGTATGTCTTGGTTTGTCTTGGTAGGTCTTGGTATGTCTTGGTAGGTCTTGGTATATCTTGATATGTCTTGGTTCATCTTGGTTCGTCTTGGTAGGTCTTGGTATGTCTTGGTAGGTCTTGGTATATCTTGATATGTCTTGGTTCATCTTGGTTCGTCTTGGTAGGTCTTGGTATGTCTTGGTTTGTCTTAGTATGTCTTGGTATGTCTTGGTTTGTCTTGGTATGTCTTGGTAGGTCTTAGTAGGTCTTAGTATGTCTTGGTACGTCTTGGTTCGTCTTATCACCACTTGTCACTACTGTATATGACTATTCACGATGTTTGTCTGTCTTGCATTAAATAAATAAATAAATAAAAAAAGATATGGAGTGAGCGTTGGCCGATAAGATCTGCCGATATTTTTGGGGCAATATGTAGAGTTGATTTTGATTATTTTCGCTGAATTAAAAACATTTAATTTACACCAAACTCACCTACAGTCCCTTTATACCACACACCTTCAACAGAACGTTTTGAGCAGTGTTGGAAGGTAACAAAGTACATGTAGTAAAGTACTGTACTTAAGTAGAAGTTTTAGGTATCTGCACTTTACTTAAGTCCATTTTACAGTGGATACTTTTTACTTTTACTTCACTACATTTGAGAGCAGTATCTGTACATTCAAATCTGCTCTTGGGTTATTTTATCAGTGGCATAAATTAGTTATCGTCCATATTCACTTCAAAATATGTTATCGAGACAGGCCTAAGTGTCGTATTTGCACATAAAACCCTATTTCACACATCTTTTACCAACAGGAACAAAGTATGAATATCACTAATATGAATTTTCTTTCAAAAATTTGACACTTAAATCACAAGAGCTGCTGCTTGCCTTCCCTCTTCTTTCCTCTTACCAACTGAAGAGAACTTATGTACAGTCAGTCGATTCCACTGGACATAGTGACACCGCCAAAATAAAAGCCTCTGACATTAACAGAATAAACATATGTATAATCTTATCAGCAAATAAACGGGATTTTGGCGAAACCGAGCGAACCGTACGACCACACGGGCTTCTGCAGCACTGCCGCGTGTCTCGATTCCTATGAGTGACTGGCTTTATTTATGCGTCCTTACCTTCGCAAAGCGCACTGTTGTTTTTCAGCGCTAACCCCGGCTGCACTGTTTTAAGCCTCTGAAATAGAAACCAAATTGTTCGTGACCCCGTTTGCCTTTTGCGAAGTGTGCAGAACGCCGCAGACAGATTCTCCACATGATCAGCTTTTTCTCTCATTCTTACAATTCAAAAGGGCTCTCTCAGCTCGCCCAGTTGAGACATGATAGGCCATTACTGGTTAGAAGCAACTATTGTGTTGAATTGCTATCTTCAGGAGGGCTCCAAACATCTTTAAAACCAAAGAGTGAACAGCAGCGGTTGAGTTGTTTTTGTGAAGTCTTTATCGAGCAAACAAAAGTACGGTTTCTTTGAGTGTTTTCCAGTTTTGATCCGTCCTTTGATGCTAAATGGCTAAATAATAAAATAAAAAGTATCATTTCTGGTAAGTCTTGTTTTTTTTCCGTTTTAAATGTCACTCTTCACTGTTTTTTGTGAAATGAACAAATATATTTTAAGTAGTTTATCTTGAAATCCAAATGTTTTACTTTTAATCAACTTACAATAATAATGTGATGGTGATGTAATGTTTAAAATTTAAAGATCATGTATTAAGCAAAATGGACTTTAAGCCATGTTATAATGTTGTTACCTCCTCAAAAGGAGGGAGCTGTGTTTTTTTTCATTCACATATGTTTGAGTAACACTTCATTATTAGTCTGTCTACATCTCAAAAGCTCAAAATGCTCCGTTCCACCTTGTGATGTCATATACAGTGATCTTTTCATGTTGCTCCGTTCCACCTTGTGATGTCATATACAGTGATACTTTTCATGTTAACAGCTCCTTTAACCTTTAGTTCAGTAGAGATCGGCAATTCCAGGTCTGAAATCATCCAAATGATTCTAGAGAAGGTGCATGGAGTTTACAAACACCTTGGAGCACTTCCTGTATTACCACATGACATCACAAGGTGGAGTGTTTTAGGTGTGAGAGAAGAACTCAGCCTAAATATGCAGGGTTTGTGCGTTAAACAAACGTGAATGAAACAAAACACAACTCCAGGTCTGTTTGTGATGAGGAAACAACATTATAACATCTCAGAAAATAGCGTAATATGGGCCCTTTAAGGTCAACCACAACAATCCTCTGTTTGCGTTCAAAAATATAACAGTAGTAATTGTCGGTGTGTCTGGGTGAAGTCCGCATGTTCTGTTCCAAGCTCAACAAACTTGACGACTGCTTTAAAAACCCCCGTTGCTGTGGGAGCATCGGCTGCAGTAATGGTGGTTTGACTCAAATCTTCTGTATAAATAAATATATAATGGCAGTTTACCTCGCACAAAACACAAAAGGTATAGAATAAATGAAAATATCTAAAGCTGCTAATGATGTCTGCAACAGCCCCGAATAACTTAAGGACAAGCAACAAAATCTACACTGTGAGTTTAAAAAGTTTGTTTTTGTTGTGTCTGAAGTCAAAGTTATTCCAATTTACGGGCTGTTTATTTGCCGAGCTCAATGCCGCAAACAAGAGCAGCTAATGTTGGTCTTTGCACACACAGGCCTGTCACGATTACACATTCTCAGGTTCGATATATTGCTACATAAACGATAATATTGAAACTACGCTACACCACTGACATAATAATAATGCAATAACAACCAAGCCGGATACTCCCTTTAAACCTTTATGTAAATGTAAAATAGAGTTAAAACATGAGCTGCAGTAAATGGCAGAATGAACCACTTTAGTACTTGTATAAATAGTTGTAGAAGTTATTTATTCGACCTCCCACAGCTCAAATCTGCTGTTTCTACAAATCACCCACCAGTGCAAAGAAGAACATGATGAATATGGAAGCACAGAAATATTGTTCCAGCTCATGATGTATATGAGATATGAAACCATATATGAAACCATAAGTCAGTCTAGTGATTATGGTGACAGGCCTGTGCTCACAGGGATACACAAATGTAAATGGTTTAGGTTAACATTTCCCTTACTAACACACACACACACACACACACACACACGCACACACACACACGCACACACACACACACACACACACACACACACAGTTTAGGTGCGCACAGAGTGGTGGTCAGCCCCTGTTGGCGTCCTGCTGAGGTCAGCATCTCCTCACATTACCATATAAACTTTGTTAATGACCTTGTCATTTACACAACTTAATTACAGCTCTCGTGTCCCTGAACATCTTCTCACATGAATTAAACATCAGCAGCAGCAGCAGTGTTGGGCCACAGGCCTCTGTAGATCACAGCGGACCAAACAAACAGGGGCAGAGGGGGGGCGTCTATGTTCAGATGTACAGTGGCTTATCGTGAGGTTACAAACTTATTTTTGTTACATTCAAAACATTTAGTCCAATCCAAACATATGCAGATGTTTGTTTTTTTTGTTTTTCTGGGATTTGTCTCATTATTAAAGGTCCTATATTGCACAAAGTTTACTCTTGTGAGCTTTAAGTCCTGTTAGAATGTTGTTACCTGATCCAAAAACAGACCCGGAGTTGTGTTTTGTTTCATTCACACATGTTTTAATAGCCCTTTTTTATTAGCCAGTCTGCATCTCCAAAGCTCAAAATGCTCTGTTCCACCCTGTGATGTCATGAAGATGTAGAGATGTAAATTTAAAGTTAACAGCTACCGTTTACCTTTTGTTTAGTAGAGATGGGCAGTTCCAGAGCTGAAATCATCCAAATGATTCTAGTGAAGGTGTGTGGAGTTTAAAAACACAGTGGAGCACTTCCTGTATTACCACATGACATCACAAGGTGGAACAGAGTGTTTTCAGTTTGAGAGAAGAACTCTAAATACGCAGGGTTTGTGTGTTAAACATGTGCGAATGAAACAAAACGCAACTCCAGGTCTGTTTGTGACGAGGAAACGACATTATAACATATGGGCCTTTTGAACAAAACAGTTTTGCGTTTTACTGAATGAATTTTGTTCTTTTCCAACGTTCCTAGTCGTGTTTTGGCCGTGCTGCTAAATATCACTATATTTACTCAAGTTGCTGTTATGTTGCTTTTTATATGCTCCATGTTTTTTACCGAAAACCAGGCCACGCTCAAATGTAGGGCAGTGGTGCAGACTAAGTACAGTACCGTATGTGAATGTCCCGGTCGACTTACAGCAGTGTGGAGGTGCGAGATGATGTGACACTTGTAAATTAGTTGAAAATGGTTTAATCCGACAGCCACAGCGGGGGGTTGATTAGTCAAATATAGTGTAAGATCAGATGTCAGCGTGTGGGCTTTAAGATGATTACTCAAGTCTGAACAATATAGAAATCTACTCTGCAAGACGTTAGTTATATCGCAAAGGTCATGACCTACAGCTTGAACTGTAATCAGCAGTGTGGGCCTCCGTTCAAATCCTTTCTAGCGTAATTTGCGCCAATTAAAATTAGCAGCTCAGAAATATTCAGTGTTGTCTTATTTCTGTTTGCCAGCAACTACAGAAAGACGTTATAATCTAAACGGTAAACGGTCACACTTTTATATAGCGCAGTTATGGCCTTCTTCACCCTAAATCTTTACTTTATGGTTTTATATCTCAGTAACCCAACCTCCTTAATACCGTCTGTTGTTACGCACGAGTGTATCTCTTGTTTGGAGCCTACGAGAAGATGCGTCCAGCGGCCTCGAGCCACTTGGACTAGACTAAGCTGGTACGACTGCTTTGATGGAATAAATTCACTGTAGTATTTCCATTTGTGAGCTGAGGGCGAGACGACACTTTTAGGGACAACGGCTCTTTGACGATTGTGCACAATTGATTCAGTAAACCAGACTTTTTGATTCAAGACAACTTCTTTATTTTTTAAGGATTTTACTATTAGAAAATTCCACAACAGCGCTCTTTGGTTGCTATGATACTCGTGGTTCCAAATTCCAAATATGGAACTGGAGCCGAACGCTGTGGGTGACGTCACTCACTTAGTCTGCTTCTTTATACAGTCTGTGGTTAGCCAGTAGGTTGGATGTTTTATTGTTCTCTGCAGCCTGTAATGGTAGAACAGGAAGTGAAGTGATTACTTTTTATTTTCTGTTGCTAATTTTAGTTGTATTTATATTGTTTTAACGACTTTCCCGTACTTATGTAAACACATTGGTCACATTTTTATATAACGCTTTTCCACTTTCTAGTCACTCAAAGCGCTTTACATCAAGGAACCACTCACCCATTCACCACCCATTCACGCTTTTCCACTTTCTAGTCACTCAAAGCGCTTTACATCAAGGAACCACTCACCCATTCACTCACACATTCACACACCAGTGTACGCTGACACTGGGGGCGAGGTGGGTTAAATGTCTTGCCCGAGGACACAACAACAACATTCATCTGTGGGAGCTGGAATCGCACCGCCAACCTGTGGGTCAGTGGATCTGACGGCTCAACCGATGATGTTTTTGATGAGGTTGGTGGGATTCGAACCGCCAACCTCAGTCAGATCTGTGGATGAACGCTCGACCAACTGAGCCACTATCGCCCCTGTTATGTAAAATTGTTTTCTTGTGTTTCAAACAGCGATGGCCTCATTAAAAATAATCTTGTCCTGATCATCGCTCTTCCATCTTAGATAAATAAACACAAGTGTAAATAAAATGTATAATGTAACTAAATGAATACAAATAATAAATCCAATCCAGTCCAGTGTGTTTGTGTAGCAGCACTGAGTCTCCAAAGTGCTGGCACAACACACTGAATAAAATACAGCATCAGTTGGTAGAGCGTTTGTCCACTGATCTGAAGGTTGGTGGTTCAAATCCCGCGCTCGACATAAACATCATTGGTTGAACTGTCAGATCCACTGACCCACAGGCTGTTGGTGCGATTCAAGCTCCCACGGATGAATGATGTCGTTGTGTCCTCGAGCAAGACACTTAACCCAACTCGCCCCTATTGTCTGTGTGCACTGTGTGTGAATGTGTGAGTGGTTCCTTGATGTAAAGCGCTTTGAGTGACTTGAAGGGGAAAAAGCGCTATTCAAATTAACTCTCGTTCACCAGTTCTACCATTACATGCTGCAGAGAACAATAAAACATGCATGACAAGTACTCTCCATGTTGAGAATTGTACCCACAACCTCCTAGCTACGTCATAATACCACAGACTGTATAAAGAAGTGGACTAAGTGAGTGTGACGTCACCCACAGCGTTCGGCTCCAGTCAAATGAAGCTCGTCGAGGCCAGAGCAGCTATAGGGGCCGATTTGGAGCCAAGTTCCATATTTGGAATTCCAATTGCGAGTATCATAGCAACCTAAGAGCCAATCTGCAGTGAGGCTGTTGAAGGTAACGCCCCTTCCCACCCACACCTCTGGTTTAGCAGGGATCGGGCGCTTAGCAACACTGTCAATCAAACCTGTTGCTAACGCTAGCGGGAGCGACTTCGGGGAAAGAAGGCGCCTGATGTGTCTGTTTTTAATGTTCATATCTTGATTCAGGGACACAATAGCGAAATACAAACACCAGGATCACGTAGAGCGGGTTAATACGAACATTTTAAAACCAAAATGACGAGGCTCATTGCAGCAGGTACAGAGAGAGAGGGGGGGAGGTTAGCTATGTCCATTTATATAAACACTCTATGCATAATAAACGCTTGTTGCTTATAATCAAGAAGACTAAAAGCACGAAAAAATGTATCTCAATCTACAGTGACATGTAACACTTTAAACATTCAAGTGTGTGCAAACGCATTAGAAACCACTGCTACTGGCACTGACTTAAGCTCAAGGTTTTGTGTTTTATTGGCGTAGCAGAGCGGCCGCTGCACTACCAGGGTAATGTGCTCAACAAAGCAATAATCCCTGAAAGAATTAAAAGGCCTTGTTTCATTCTGTAATCACTAGAGCTACTAATACAGGAGTCCTCTGCCCCTCTGCTTTTCTCTGCAGCCTGTCGCTTGAGTGGATTTAACCCAGAACGACGTTTTTTGAGGTGTATGTGTTTACTTAAAGCGGCTCTACTTGAGTTTTCCATATGTAAACAAGTACATTTATCCCACTGACAAAGTACGAGCTGAGACGCCAAAGACTTTTAGCAAACAAAACACAAGGGGCGACAGTGGCTCAGTCGGTGGAGTGTTTGTCCGCTGATCCGAAGGTTGGCGGTTTGAAAAAATGCTGTTGTTGTGTCTGCGTTCGCTGGTGTGTGAATGGGTGAGTGGTTCCTTGATGTAAAGAGCTTTGAGTGTCTTGAAGGTGAAAAAGCGCTGTATAAAAATGTGACCTTTTACCAAGACAAGAACAGAAAACAGAACATGTCTTTTATTTTATCCTTAAACTAGTTTCTTGTATTTAATTATTACATTTTGTATATTTAAAATGCTAGCTTTTATGAGAACGTTTTAGCTTTTTCTGATGTTGTTATTAGCGCAATTCAGGATTAGCGTGTAATGTTGTCGCCCGCTGTAAATCATCATGAAGTCCTGTGTTACGCAAAAAAACTGACTCTTGTGAGCTTTAAGACATGTTATAACGTTGGTACTTCCTCAAAAACAGACCTGGAATTGTGTTTTGTTGCATTCACGCATGTTTGAGTAACTCTTTATTATTAGTCTGTCTACATCTCCAGCTCAAAATGCTCTGTTCCACCTTGTGATGTCATGAAGCAGTAGTTTTCAAGTTAACATCTACCTTTCACCTTTTGTTCAGTGGAGATTGGCAATTCCAGATCTGAAATAATCCAAATGATTCTAGTGAAGATGTTTGAAGTTTAAGAACACAGTGGCGCACTTCCTGTATCACCACATGACATCACGAGGTGGAACAGAGTGTTTTCTGTTTTAGAGAAGAACTAAATTTACAGTATTTACGCATTAAACGTGAATTTTGTGAATGAAACAAAACACAACTCCAGGTCTGTTTGTGATGAGGAAACAACTTTATAACATAGATCAGAAAATACCGTAATATGAGCCCTTTAAACTCTTATGTAACAAATCTACAAAAAAAAACCAACTCCTTTACGCCTCCTTAGTTACATGACTGGAGTGACACGATTGTGAGTTAAAAATAAACGAAAAATTCCATATAAACTGTTTTTATAAAGAGCGTTTTTACCTTGTTGCATCAGCGTGTCTTCTCTTGCGTCATGACGAGCCAGATTAATGTCCAGTGTTGTGTTCCGTAATTAAAACGATGCTCTCTTCCCCGAGATAAGAAAACGCATTAAGCCTCAAATACAGTAGGACCAAAATTTTGCCTCATCGACGCTTCACATTCACCTGCAAACTGGGCCCTTCCCGTGAAATCTCAAAAGCGCATCGGCCCATTTCTTCAATGTACTAAGAAGCTCTTGTCCTGGTTTTGCCCGCTGATGTCTTTTTGGCAAGCTTCCCTCTTTGCCAAGGTTTTTGTACGCCCACCTCAGATGACCGCTCAAAGTCAAAAGAACAAGACGAGCTTCCAAAACACACAGAATAATCCGCCGCATCCTCCCGCTGCAAAATCGGAGCAATTTTGAACTTTAAAATGTCTAAAAAAAAACTGCGAAAAGTGTGCCAGTCCCGACCTAAGAGCTTTTGTCCTGCGTTGTGGCTGTTTGGAGCCGACCATCTGGGTCACTTGGTTGGAGCCAATAAATGCTGAAGGTCTCGCGGAAAAACGTGGCGTGTTTCACAACCATTTGGCCTTGTTTGGACCCATCTGGACACGCAAGGCCTTTTCTGTGAACTTGTGTAGGACAATCAAACGCGATCTGCTTTGATAACGCCGGGTTTAGCCGAGGGAAAGTAGGGCAATTAGTTCAGACGTGAAAATAATAAGGCGGGGTTGAGTTTCGTGTTTTTGAATGTGGGGGAACAGGGATTTTGTGGGGGGGGATTGTTTAAATGGAAACAGGCAAAGTCTCTGTATGACTAAATCAATCGATATTTTAAAACCTTTCACAAAATATTGAGTTTAAGTTGTTTGTAGGTTTTGGTTTTGGTTTTGGTAGAGTGTTTGTCCACTGATCTGAAGGTTTGCAGTTCGAATCCCGCTCTCGACTTAAAAATCATTGGTCGAGCGGTCAGATCCACTGACCCACAGGTTGGCGGTGGATTCCACCTCTCACAGATGAATGCTGCTGTTGTGTCCTTGGGCAAGACACTGAACCCACCTCGCCCTCAGTGTCTGGTGCGTGAACGGGTGTGATGAAGCGCTTTGAGTGACTTGAAGGTGGGAAAAAGCGCTATATAAAAATGTGACCGTTTACAGTTCAGTGGCTGCACAATGAATCATCAAATCAAAAGTGCAATTAAAGTTGGTGCAATTATCACATTGTGACGGCTGCTGTGTTTGGATAATAGAACGTTCACTGCAAAGAACAAAACTCGTGTGGTGCCTGTAGTTTCGACCTCTGCAGAGATGTTCTGAAATACTTTGGATTCCTGTATTAGTCAGCGGTGGAACGTAACAAAGTACATGTCAGGTATCTGTACTTTACTTGAGTACATCTTTAAATGGAAACTTTTTACTTTTACTTCACTACATTGAGAAGCAAGTGTCTGTACTTTCTACTTTACTACATTTCTGAACAAGACTGAAAAGTAAAACTATTTTTTATTACTGTTTGAGACCTGCTGAAAAGGGGTTTATTTTTAAACCAAGTTCATAGTTTGAGCAAAAATACGCAAATAAAAAACGGCTATGAAATTCGGCAATTCAATTGTTTCTGTTGAACAAAATTAAGCACAAATTTTTGAAGCATTTGAAGCTTTATAAGCCTCAAAATCTGTGCGAAAATACTTTTACTTTTTACTCTTTAAGTGCATTTTAATACTTTTACTAATAAATTTTCTTTACTTTTTCTTGAGTATTTTTTTGCTCCGGTATCTGTACTTTTACTTTACAAAACTGAGTACTTCTTCCACCACTGGTATTTGTTTTTCAGTTCATATTTCAGTCTTCACTCAAATGCTAATGATCCTGGAGTTGTTCAGAATGTGCAGCGTGAATGAAATCTTACTTTTTTCACACATACAAATACACGAATCTAAAGTTTTTACCAAAATCTTGCAGCCCGAGTTCAAAGTGCATTGTTGAAGCTTATAACGGTCTGTGGGGAGAAGCTGCTGATGGTGAGAGGTGCTGCCTTTAATGGAGCCATATCTTCTCCCTGAGGTACACGGGGGTAACTCGCCCACGTAGAATTACAGGGTTCTATCTGCGTTTTGAGCGGTTCTGAGATATCGAGGTTCTGACCACTCGTAGAGCACGATGGACTCGGGCAATGGGTTTTCGCTCGTGAAAAAAGATTGAGCAAACCTAACAACGTCTTGATAAACGTGTAACCAAGGTATTCAGGAACAACAATATACGAACAATTCAATTTTGAGAAAAACGCCAAATAGAATCTTTTAATTCTAGGAGGGTGATATTCATAAGAAAATAACTACAGGTTCCATCTCAATTTAAACATTATAAACGTTATTTAAGAGTAACGGGCGACCTACAATTACATATTTTACACCTAATGAGAAAAAAAAGTATTATTTTATTTACTTTTTGAACTTTTTGAATTTAAGGTCCTATATTATACAAAATGGACTCTTGTTACCTCCACAAAAACATACCTGGAGTTGTGTTTTATTTCATTCACACTTGTTTGAGTAACACTTTATTATTATCTTGTCTACATCTCCAAAGCTCAAAATGCTCTGTTCCACCTTGTGATGTCATGAAGCGGTAGTTTTCAAGCTAACAGCTGGATTTGTACCTTTTGCTCAGTAGAGATCAGCAATTCCAGATCTGAAATTATCCAAATGTTTCTAGTGAAGATGTATGAAGTTTAAAAACACAGTGAAGCACTTCCTGTATCACCACATGACATCACAAGGTGGAAGAGAGCGTTTTCAGGAGAGAAAAACTCAAGGTTAAATATGCAGGGTTTGTGCGATAAACATGTGTGAATGAAACAAAACACAACTCCAGGTCTGTTTGTGATGAGGAAATATTATAACATGGATCAGAAAATCGCGTAAAATGGACCCCTTAAAGTTGGAAGACTAATATTTTTAACTCAACACATAAAAACACAGTTAAATACATTTCGTTTAGTTCCATTTGATTACACATTTCTGAAGCAGCAGCACTTGACTTCACTTGAGTCATTATTTCATTACACAAGACTTGTTTTAAAACTTATCAGCTTGTCATAATATACGCCATAAGTATAATGAGTATCCTGATATATGCACATAACTCTGTGTCCACGTAAACACCGTCTCTTGGCTCAGAGCTGCGTTTTGTGCAGAAAACACAAGAGACACTGGCTGCAGCCCCAGGTCCATAAACAGCACGGCCCTGTATACGAAATAAACGCTTCTAAACAACATTACCAACAGCATCTTGAGAATAAATGGGATATGACTTACTTTAATGATTATTTTTATTTTCAAATTATTTTTATTATTTTCAAATGCAACCTCTATATACAGTACGTTTCAATATGCCCTCTGCTGCTGTCCACCTGCTCTATCCCATGCTTCAGTCTACCCTCAGAAAAAAATGCAGATTTAAAGTTATACTACGTAACTTTTCTGGCTTGTGGGTCCACTACCCAGGGAAGTAGACAGGGGGCGACAAAGGGGTCTGTTGTCCCGTGCTCCAGAGTTTTTTTTATAAGTCCAGAATTTCCGTCATCCTATAAATTTATATTAGAGGGGGGCCCATGTGAGGCTTCTTGCCCCGGGCCCCGAAATTTCTGTCAACGGCCCTGTCGCTACTTGCTTGTAACCATGGAGATGCTATCACTTTGTCTAGAATTTTCCGCCGTATGGCATAAAACATGTTTTTCTGCATGGACAAAGCATACGGCACCACCAGGCCAGCTTACAGGCCTGATCCGTGGAGAGGCGACTCGGGTGACAGGACTATACATGTTTTTCAATGTAGTTTGTAGCAATAAAAACACCAGTAACTGTGTAACTAATAAATGCACAACAGATAAGTTTAAGGCCATACTGTTGAACGTACCAGGAAATGCAACGGGATATGGCGTATACCCTTCACCAAAAAGTTACACAGTACACCTTTAACTTATCTAGAGTCATTGAAGGTTGTTTTTTTTTGCCTGTCAGACGCTTTTGTCCCAATTATTTTTCTGAGATCAAAGCGATACTTACACAATGAACTCTATCTGAGCGATGCATAGTTTTAGTTCTGCTCTCCACATGAAGCAGACAGCAGATTAAGGCTCCGTGCGCTTTGACAATGTGACAGGCCTGCTCCATCCTGATAATAGTGAGTGGAGAGCCTCTCGAAGCCCCTCTCTCCTCCACGGACCTCGGTGTCTGACAATGACTGACCTTGTGCCGAGAACACTGAGCTGACTTAAACAGGGACGAGGTACACACACTCGGATACTACACACAGTTACACACGGCTCTACGTATCCCACCGGAGCGGTCTACAGGATGAACCCGAAGGCATCGGGCACTCGCTATGGGTAGTAAGTAGTACAAACAGAGGTGGAAAAAGTTGTCAAAAATTGTACCTAAAGAAGACCTGCTGCGGTTGTATCTGCTGTATAGTTATAATCTCTGACACCCGTGGATCATTCTGTTATTATTTGGACATTTTAAATCGCAATATTCATCTAAAACGACTTAATAAAAGGAACAAGTTCGCTGACGTCCGTGTTAGAAAACTACGGTGTCCAATGGGAGCTGACGTCGGCGTAAACGTCACAACAAAGAGCTGCGAAGTTGTCGGCTCCTACGATGGATAGTGGCAGATCAAACTAGCGAGTATCTGATTTGTTTTCATTTGTAACGAAATGACTATGCGAAGCGGCCGAATCCATTGCGTTTCACAGATTAAGAAAATAAAACTGGGGAACGAAGTAAGTACGTCACAGTGGGATTGTTTCGGTGGCGGTGAAAACGGGATTTGATCGCCAATATGGCGTCTTGAAAATAAGCGATTAAAGATTGGTCAAACATGTATGAATCACTCCAAATACAACTTCAAGAGGGTAAATGAGAAGAGGAAACAACTATAACGTGATTAAAAGCTCTAAAAAGACGATTTTGCAGAAAAGGTCTGATTTAAGTTAGAGCATTGTTACTTTAAAATAGTGTTACTCAGTTTCAAAAGACTGGTCCTAGAAAGTAGTGAGTAAGGAATAAGTAAGAGTAAAAAGTAGGGAAAAGTGACATGTCCAGACCTAACATCTGATTTATAATTTGAATATAATTTGAAGGACCAAACATTAAATAATGAACTAAATCTTGTGTATTTAAAGGGTAAAATGAGAAAAAAAAACTCAAGTCATGTGTGAATTCAAATCAAAATTCAACTCAAGCTTTTTTCACTTACTCTGGAGGAGGTGTTCTGGACATGTCCCACCAAGAGGAGCCTCAAAACACGCTGGAGGGTCTCTCGGCTGGCCTGGGAACACCTGGGGGTCCCACCGGAGGAGCTGGAGGACGCGTCTGGGGTGAGGGAAGTCTGGGAGTCCCTGCTTAAACTGCCGCCCCCACGAAGCAGAAGAAAACGGACAGATGGAAGCAGGATTGAAACATGAAAAAAGTTCCAAAAAGTTTAACTCCCAAATACTTTTTAGGCGGTACTTTTTGTGAAAACAGAAACAATAATTTTACCACACGACACAGACGTGATCGTTTTTCAGCTCGTATCCCCCGGCTGTTTTTTTTTTTTTTAAAGAGATGACATCGCGCTTGTTTGACTAGTTGTTTTTAAACTGTACCATTTATTCTTCAGATGTAGATGTATGGCAGCTAACGTGTGTCTTTATTAAATTTGGGACAGATGTATAATGTTTTTGTTTTGACTTTTATGAGCTGTCAGGAGCAGATCTGACAAATATCTTCTAAGTCTTGTTTCTAAATGTCAGTGTTATGTTTGGAGTTCTCCTCGTCTCACTGTTGAACCTTGGTGTGGGCGTAATGGACATTGGTGACTCAGGGTTTGTCAGTAAATAGTTTTAAAGTTGTTTGTGAAGTGATTTTTATAATATCACACCTAAAGTTAAGTGAGATTATTAAGAGTCGTTATTTAGCCCTGGTCTCCGCTGATCCAACGAGGTCCTGGAAGTGCATACAATTAATTTGATTAAAGCTAAATTAATAAAGGTTAATAAAAAACTTAATATAGTTTTTTTTTCTTGGTTCCTTGTGTTTTTGTTGAGGATGGATGGATGGATAGATGGATGATAGATAGATACATAGATAGATGGATGTATAGATGTACAGATGTATAGATAGATAGATAGATAGATAGATAGATAGGCATCACACAGAGGAGGATGGGTGGATAGATGATTGATGGATGGATGGATGGATAGGTTGGTAGGCATCACAGAGGAGGATAGGTGGATGGATAGATGGATTGATAGATTGATGATAGACAGATGGATGGATAGATAGACAGATACATAGATACATAAATAGATGGATGTATAGATGTATAGATGGATAGGTAGATAGATAGATAGATAGATGGGTAGATAGGTAAGTAGGTAGGTAGGCATCACGCAGAGGGGGATGGGTGGATAGATAGATTGATGATAGATGGATGATAGATAGATAGATACATAGATAGATGGATGTATGGATAGATAGATAGATAGATAGATATAGATAGATAGATAGACATCAAACAGAGGAGGATGGGTGGATAGATAGATTGATGATAGACAGCTGAATGAATAGATGGATTGATGGATAGATAGATACATAGATACATGGATGGATGGATATGTAGGTAGGCATCACAGAGGAGGATAGGTGGATGGATAGATGGATTGATAGATTGATGATAGACAGATGGATAGATAGACAGATACATAGATACATAAATAGATGGATGAATAGATAGATACATATATACATACATAGATGGATGGATGGATGGATGGATAGATAGATAGGCATCACACAGAGACATAAACACACAGGACACTTGAACAAAGCCCGTGTTCTGTTCATCGTGGCATCACTGGTTTTATGGCTGAAGCTCCTCATTCAGCTTCAGGACAGACTGACGCCTGAAGCCGTGTGTGATCCTGACCCTGTTAAAGCCTGGACACAGTACTTCGCCTGGATGCAGCAGCACATGTTCTGTGTTTAGAACATAGCTGGGGTCACTAGATAGATAGATAGATAGATAGATAGATGGGTAGATAGGTAAGTAGGTAGGTAGGCATCACGCAGAGGGGGATGGGTGGATAGATAGATTGATGATAGACAGCTGAATGAATAGATGGATTGATGGATAGATAGATACATAGATACATGGATGGATGGATATGTAGGTAGGCATCACAGAGGAGGATAGGTGGATGGATTGATGGATTGATAGATTGATGATAGACAGATGGATGGATAGATAGACAGATACATAGATACATAAATAGATGGATGAATAGATAGATACATATATACATACATAGATGGATGGATGGATGGATGGATAGATAGATAGGCATCACACAGAGACATAAACACACAGGACACTTGAACAAAGCCCGTGTTCTGTTCATCGTGGCATCACTGGTTTTATGGCTGAAGCTCCTCATTCAGCTTCAGGACAGACTGACGCCTGAAGCCGTGTGTGATCCTGACCCTGTTAAAGCCTGGACACAGTACTTCGCCTGGATGCAGCAGCACATGTTCTGTGTTTAGAACATAGCTGGGGTCACAGATGATGTTCTTGGCCAGTCGCACGGTGTTAATATGGGACGCGGCCTCAAATGGTCCGTCCAGAGGTTGGCCCACAATCTTCGAACATATTTTAATCAAATGTCTGAGTCCAGATTTTGCAGTGACCTGTACCATGATGACGGAGCTGAAGAGCAGAAGGAGCACCTGCTGAGTGGCTCCAGATGACCTGAAGCGACGGAGGAAACATAAGACAGAAGACATATTTGATCATTTACACTCTAACAATTTGGCTTATATAAATTTGTGCACTTTTAGTCTGAACTGCTTTACAAGGCTATTGACTTTACTCCAGACGTTGCCACGGGTGACGCCGTTCTCATTCTGGTTGTATCATTTACGGAGCTGCCGACGTCAATAGCAGCTAAGTTATAGACAAACTTCCAAACTGCTTTCAAGCCACCCAGAGAATGGCTGAACATTTTACACAAATCAACTTTATATCATATTTTAGCATATTTAGCATATTTTCGCTAGTTCCCCATTGATTCACAGACGTCAGTAACCAGTAGTAAAAGTGGGCGGGGCAATTTAGTTACTGTTACACAAATCAACTTTATATCATATTTAACATATTTTCGCTAGCTCCCCATTGATTCGCAGAAGTCAGTAACCATAAGTAAAAGTGGGCGGGGCAATTTACTTACTGTTTACCATAGACTGTATAGTAAGTGGACAAACTGAGTGTGGCGTCACCCACAGCGTTCGGCTCCAGTCGAATGAAGCTCATCGAGGTTAGAACAGTTATAAGGGCGAATTTGGAGCCACGTTCTATAACTGGAATTCCTACCACGAGTATCATAGCAACCAGAGAGCCAATCCGGAGTGTGGCTGTTAAGGGAAAGCACGAGTATCATAGCAACCAATGAGCCAATCCGGAGTGTGGCTGTTGAAGGTAACGCCCCTTTCTGCCCGCACTGCTGGTTTAGCTGGGAGCAGACGCTTAGCAACGCTGTCAATCACACCTGTTGCTAACGCTAGCGGAGCAACCTCAGGCAATAACGAAATATAAACACCGGGATCATGTAGTGCGGGTTAATACGAGTTTTTTAACAGAAAGTGAATTGGAGCCAGAGTCGATGAAGCCAGAAGCGCGCCATGATCGCTTCTTATTTGGACCGCGGCGGCTAGCGGGTTAGCTATGTCCATTTATATAAACAGTCTATGATTTTTACCAGTACAACAAAGAACCTACTGCACTTTCGTACCAAAGTTTGTATATTCTCCAGCTGCACACTTCATAATACCTTTTCACCGTTGATTTTGTTTTAATTCCCATGATTTTATACCCAATTTAACTTCATTTTCTATATAAATTACTGCTAAACAAGAAGGTTTTATTCTAATTAGCAGCAATTAACCAGACTAAAGCAAATTGAATAACAAACACGGTGCTACGAGATCAGACATCCCTTCCCTTAAAGCAATGTAATGATTTAAATGCAGTTCACATTTAGACGTTATGCAAGTCATTCTGGGTAATTGGCTGTTTGTATCATGTGATTAAAAAAAGTTATGATATGTTATCAGGAGGCAGTAACGGTGAGGAAAGAGAAGATGTGAGTGGCCATATTTGAACGGTGTAGACTTGCACAAAGAGGGAGGGTGAATATGTGGCGAGGCAGATGGTGGCATAAAAACAGTGGGATGAAAAAAAAACGACAGAATGAAGTGATAGTGAATATAAGGATGGGCAAATGGTGGGATGAAAACTGCCACATGACCAAACTGGCACAGGTGGAAGAACTACTCAGTTTTGTTACTTAAGGAAAAGTACAGATACTGGAGTAAAAGTAAAAAGTATCACATGAAAAAATCTACAGCAACAGTATTAAAGTACGTGTTTAAAAATGTACTTAAAGAGTAAAAAGTATTTTGCGTAGATTTTGAGGTCTATAATAAAGCCTCAAATGTAGTGATTTTGATACAGATTTGTGCTTTGTTCAACAGAAACAATTGAATCAGTTGTTTTTTCTAGCTGTTTTTATTTGTATATTTTAGTTTTGCTCAAATTATGAACGTGTTAAAAATAAACCCTCAGCCTTTTCAGCAGGTCTCAAACAATAACAAAAAATACTTTTACTTTTCAGTCTTGTTCAAAAATGTAGTGGAGTAGAAAGTACAGATACTGCTCTCAAATGTAGTGAAAGTAAAAGTAAAAAGAATCCGCTTTAAAATGTACTTAAGTAAAGTACTACATTTTTTACTTAAGTACAGTACTTTACCACTTTTACTTCGTTACGTTCCATCACTGCAAACTGGAGATGTGAAAGAGGACATGAAGACAGTTAGATACTCTTGATAGACGGATAGTGTTAATCAGTTCGTTCATTAGTTTAATCCTGTGAGACTGTGAAGTGATGATGTAATAACTGCACTTCTGGGTCCAATGAAATTCTTGCTTTATTCAATACATGGGCAATTATCACATTTTTATATAGCGCTTTACATCAAGGAACCACTCACCCATTCACACACACATTCACACACCGGTGTACGCAGACACCAGGGGCAAGGCGGGTTAAGTGTCTTGCCCAAGGACACAATGACAACGTTCACGCGTGGGAGCTGGAATCGCACCGCCAACCTGTGGGTCTGTGGATCTGACCCCTCAACCAATGATGTTTACCGCCGACCTTCGGATCAGTGGACAAACTTTAACGTTGACTCCTTCATCGTGACATGGAGCGAAAACTGTTGCCAAAAACACAGAAAAATAAAGAATATTCAGTTTACGTGAATTATTGATTGAGTATTAAGCATGACAAAGCATTATTTCAACGCAGCTTCCATTAGCAGCGACTTTTTTACATCACATTTTTACGTTATAATCATCACGCTTTTTAACCAAATTTAACATTTGCATGAAATAAACATTGATTTACAAGCATAAGCTTCCATATTATGAATTAAAGTAATTTACGACATTGATTTGTCAGTCCTTAACAGTGGGTGCGACTGGATTTTCTCGCTGCAGACCATGTGGCTTCCTTGTTTCTACTGGGCCAACAAAACAGGAAGTGATGCGGCTGACTTTGTACGAACTTTATCGACCAACCAAAACAATACAACATGGAACAGATGACCTGACAATGAATATTAAACAAGACACAAACGTTCTACCAACTGAGCTACTGTCGCTACTGTCTTTTTTTTTTCTTTTTTTGTACTTTTTTTCAGACATATATCATCAAATTATAGGTCCCATAATAAATCTAGGGCTGAAAATAAAAATATGAGACAACGACAAAAAGGTACCGACCCAATGATTTTACAACGGTCAATGTTCCTTGGTTTGTCTTTAATCCACCAGGAGGTTCAGACCAAATCCCTGTTTCTGCCGTCAAGGTTCTGAAGGTTGGCTCGAATTCGGGGGACGGTTGGCGGTTCGAATCCCGCTCTCGTCATAAACATCACCGGTTGAGCGGTCAGATCCACTGAATGTGTGCGGTTCCTTGATGTAAAGCGCTTTGAGTGACTTGAAGGTGGAACATACCAGAAGACAAGAAGATTAAAAGTAATTTCACTGTACTTGTTCTGGCTCGTCTTAACTGCCCCACTTAACAACGCTTCGTTCTCCTCTGAGACCCATCACTACAGTTCTTAGATGTTTATTCGCGCTCTCGGTGTCTACTTAATATTCGGTCTGTGCGCCGCGTGACCTTCAGAGCGGGAGTGGGCGGAGCCATGTTGTCTATATTCGGTCGGGGGTGTCGGTTTGGATGTCTTTGCCTGTAGGTAGAAGAGGAGGCAGATGTGGGACGCCGGGGACGCCGCGGTCCGATCAGGCGGCGTGCGTAGAGACTCAACAGGTGAGCGCTGGTTCCCCATCACTCACGTCCTGTCAGCGCAGCGCAGCCCCTCCCCCTCCCGTCCCACTCGCCGCCGTCGTCTGCTATGTAAATGTCTCCTTCAAATATGAAAAGGGCGACTTATCACGGGAGATGAGAAGAATAACAAACAACTGCTATTTGTAAAAGAAGCACTGTGTCACTTTTTGGTGGGAGTCTGCCAGCTGCTTGTCTCCATGGTTACCTTGCCTTGACAGGTTCAGAGTGTGGCATTAAAGGGCCCATTGATCTATGTTCTAATGTTGTTTCCTCATCACAAACAGACCTGGAGTTGTGTTTTGTTTCATTCACACGTTTAACACACAAACCCTGCATATTTAGGTTGAGTTCTTCTCTCAAACTGAAAACACTCTGTTCCACTTTGTGATGTCATGTGGTGATACAGGAAGTGCTCCACTGTGTTTTTAAACTCCATACGCCTTCACTAGAATCATTTGGATGATTTCAGCCCTGGAATTGTCAATCTACTGAGCTAAAGGTAAAATGTAGCTGTTGACTTGAAAACTACCACTTCATGACATCACAAGGTGGAACAGAGCATTATGAGTTTTAGGGACGTAGACAGCCTAATAATCCAGGATTACTCAAACATGTGCGAATGAAACAAAACACAACTCCAGGTATGTTTTTGAGAATGTAATATTCTAACATGGCTAAAAATTCACAAACTTATCTGGCATTTATTCAATTGCAGGTGTTGTTATTGCTCAAAAACACCTTCAAAAACGTGCATTTTTTCTGTGAGTGGGGTTGCCTCTCCACAGATCTGACTGTTGGCATCGCCCACTTGTCTTTACATAGGAGCAGTTTAATGCCAACCAATGACATCTCTCTGGAAACAAGCACGGTGGCGGACCCTCCATCAGAAAGGTTGCATTGTGCACTTTTAGATCAGACCTATTCTGCAAAATGGACTTTTCAGAGCTTTTAACCATGTTATAGTTGTTTCCTTCTCATTTACCCTCTCGAAGTTGCATTTGGAGTGATTCGTGCATGTTTGAACAATCTTGAATAGCTTATTTTCAAGACGCCACATTGCCGAACAACTCCTGCGTTCACCACCACCGGCACACGCTCACTACTCCGCACTTTGTTCTCCAATTTTATTTTCTTAATCGACGCGTAGCAAAAGAAAAATAAAATCTGTTGCTATGGATCAGATCTGGACGACTGAGGGATAACACAGATAATTGGTGCGGAGTCATTTTGGTATTTTTTATTTTTTTTAATCCACTGCTCGCTCGTGTGATCTGCAGCTTTCCATTGGAGACTCTTTGTTGTGATGACATTTACGGCGACGTCAGCTCCCATTGGGCACCGCAGTTTTCTAACGCAGAATTCAGCGGACTTGTTTCTTTTATTAAGCTGTTTTAGATCAATATTGCGATTTAAAATGTCTAAATTATAACATAATGACCCATGGGTGTCATAAATTATACTACTTAGCAGACACAAGCACAATAAGTCTTCTTTAAGTGTAGCTGTGTTCACTAAAATGAACAGGAAGAACAAATCCTCCAACACTACAATGCTGCATGTATCTTCTGGTTCTGATTGGACAGCACTGTCACACAGAAGACTGGTGTCATGAAACATACCCTCTTCTATGGTTTAAACGTGTCCGGCGTAGCTTACAGTTTATATTTTTGTTGTTTTTTATCATTATAATGGCCCCCGAGGTAGTAACACTAAGGAACTGCCTTTGTTTTCGTCGGATTTTGTTTAGCGTGGTCAAATCTGGTCGGTGGACTCTCTGTGATGTTTTGTTTGCAGCCTTAATGAACCCTCACAGCGCCCCCTACATGTGCCACAATAATACACTTCACAGCAGAAGGCCATTTCTGATCCGTAATAAAAATGCAAAGCTTGTAGTTTCAGTCGAAGTTGTGAAAAGACGTCGTAGCTAGTCGTTTGTATCACGCATTACAAATCCACAGCGAGTAGTTAAAATGCTGGTGTGCATTAGCAGCCTCATATTACAGGGTTAGACAGAAGCACTTCTCTGGCGTCTGATTCTTGTTTCATTTTACCTGCTTTCAACACAATATTCCTCATTTTCTCCACTGCTGCTGGAGATGAGGGGAGCAGGTTAGAGGCTGGTGCATACTGCCGGCTTCATTTCAATTGGATTTAGCGAGTCGGGGAAGTAGTTGAGATGCTGTGGTCTCGTGTTCGTGTCATGCACAGGTCAGACTCAGACCTCTCAGCGGTGAGTCGAATGGGCCACTCGGAAACTAATCTGAGGAGGCAGGAAAACAAGAAACAAAATGGACCATTTCTGAACGATGGGAAAGATGGATACTTTTTTTTTTTTTTTGGTTTGTTTTTTTTAACTATTGACAAACCCAAGAAGTTCTGGCTTCAGCACACACCACCCACACATCATATCCATGCTCATGCTGTCGTACTTAATGCAAATCCATAAGGAAAGGGAAAAAAAAAAAAAAAAGAAAAAAAAAAGAATACAAAAAAATAATAAAACAAAATAAAATACACAAAATAATAAAAATAATAAAATAAAATACAATTAAATTAAATTAAATTAAATTAAAAAAAAAAGATGGATACTTGTCTTTCTTAGATTTGTGTGAATCCTTTAAGGTTTTAGAAGAGATTTGCTTCAGCTGTTCCAACATTTTGTTTATCTGTTTGTTTGTTTGTTTGTTTTGTTCAATGTAGTTAACAATTGGAAGAATCTGAAGAACTACGCCTGGATAAAGAAAGAGGAATGTTTCAAGGTGATCTCGATTCTAAAAAGATAAAACCACTACAGGCTGATTTGTTTTACTCTGGGCCGTTTTTTGGCTGGAATCAAACACTGATTCCATTCCATTGTTCCATTTTATATATTTATATTAAAGCTGCACTATGTAAACGTTCTGGTAGCGGGTCCACCACTCATCGTTTCCATGGAGATGTTACTGCTTTGCTTAGATAGAAGAATGTTTAAAACTTTTAGAATCCATTAAACGCATTTATCTCCATAGAATTCGGCAAGGCAAGTTTATTTGTAAAGCACAAATCGTACACAGCATAATTCAAAGTGCTTTACAGAATAAGAAAGACGATAAGCTGCTGACGCTACCAGGCCGAGTCACAGGTCAGATCTGTGGAGAGGCGACCCGGTTCAGAGTAAGAATTTATGGTTTTCTTTCTTTCTTTCTTTTTTGCACTTAAAAAATCTGAAGAGAGAAATTTAATCCCATTCTGTGGAACATTTCAGGAAAAAAAATTTAAAAAAAATAAATAAATAAAATAATCTCCAAGGAGGCAAACAGGTGGTGGGCTCCCAGAAAAGTTACACAGTGCACATTTAATTATAATTCATAATGAAACAAGTATTTACATAATTTTGTATGCAAGAGCCATGTCACGTGTGTGTTCATTTCCACAGAACCTTGGTTTCCTGATTTCTTCTTGAGTCTTCTGCACACGATCCAGCTTCAGTAAATGAACACACACATCTTTGAACGAGTTATCAAAACCAGTGAGTGTTTTAAAGACGTGAGCGTGTTGGAGCTGAGCACAAAAGGACTCAGATACAGCTGAACTGAGGCCACGGCTGCGCGTCGCTTCTGTCTGAATGAAAAATGACTGTGTGTGGTGTTTGTCCCTGGGCCGCTGTACCAATAACTTCACAACATGAGAACCACAGTAAATATAGCTCTACTACAGACAGACTTAGAAAAATCTGAAAAGTCATATAACCCAAGTATTCTATGAGATCTTTTATTCATTCATTGAGTCAAGTTTAAACACACGTTGTGATCAAATAAAAAAAAAAAAGCTTTGGTGTTTCATGCCCGAGTAGCTTGCCTTTCTGTCTTTGTGTTGTAGCGATTGCGTAAGGCTTCTATTCACTCTCCTCTTACAATTCATGAACTTATTTTAATTAACAAGAGATGGAGATGAGTCAAGCTGAGAGAGTGAATGTAAAAACAAGAATAGTCAAATGTATGTGCAACGCCCCGCCGTTTCAAATGGAGAGGAACAAAGTACGACGATGTACAGCTGGATGAAGTGCTTGGGTTGCTGGCTTGTTTCCATTTCTCCAATAAAGTTGTTCTAATAATAATAATAATAATAATATTACCTAACACTTGTATAACGCTTTTCATGACACTCAAAGTCGCTTCGCACAGACAAAACACAAACGAAAGAAAGAGTTTTGAACAGGTGACTTTTCACAGCTTTTTTGAAGATGTGTGGAAGAAGAGTGCGGATGAGTTTCTGATGTGTTTGGGCAGGGACTTCCAGGGGGCGGGGCCAACGGCGGAGAAGGCCCTGTCCCCCCAGGTCTTACGTTTAGTCCTGATGGGGGGAGGCAGGAGGTTGGGGTCAGCTGATCGGAGAGCACGGGTGGAGCTCAGAGAGGTGAATGGGGGCAGGTTATGGAGGGACTTGTACACCACGGTGGGGAGCTTGTCTTATTGAACAGTAGAGTCAAAAATAAATATAATTATTACCGAAGACATATTATGCTCTTATGGGTATTAAGGCGAGCCAAATTTATTTCTATAGTACAACTCGTACACAGTTTTTTCTTTACAGAATAAGAAAGACATTAAAATCACAATACAACAAATCAAAACATAAATAATCACAAATAATCATCATAAAATTAACATTAAAAGAGACCCAGCTCTTTAAAAAGAATGGGCTGCAGTGTAGTTGCATGTGAGTAAATACAGCACCTGGTATAAATATTCTACCCGTGTGGTAACAGGGTGGGAGGGTGTTTATTTATTTATTTATTTATTTTTATTTTGTGGGTTTTGTTTTACACTTTGTTCTCTTTCTTTATTTTTCTATTATTAGTTCTTAGTTCTATTAGTTCTCTGTTGCCATTTCTCATGTGGACCAGTTCTGGTGGGGAACTCACGTTTTGTACATTTTTTTTTTCTTTTTTCAGCTCTGCAGAAACGAGACAGTTACCTGGGAGTTTGTTACCTGACAGTTGTATATGTGTATTTATTTGATCATTTGAAAACAATAAACATATATTGATTAAAAAAAGAGAGAACGCAGAATTATACACATCTGAATCCAGTCGCACAAGTTGAAAATGTGTAAATAAAAATAGTTCTGTTGTTTGGAACATACCTGGACGACTGAGGTATTACAAAGATATAAGACCACATGGGAATATAAAAGAAAGTACTATGATTTACTGTTGAAAATCATATTCTGTTGTGTAAATAGTGTTTTTTAATGTCATCTCGGTATCGAATATCGAGTCTATTCCTTGGTATCGAGATTGAGTTTGGAATTTTAGTATCGTGACAGCAGGGAAATTTGTGCTCTGCATTTGACCCATCTTTCATTCCTCAGGGACCCATCTCTGTGATCTTGTTTCTAGTCTTAGGCAGGACGACCTTAGGATTGTACCTATTGTGCATCCTTTGAGTTGGTGGGGGGAACTGGAGAGGCTGGAGGAAACCGACCCAGACACAGGGAGAACATGCAAACTCCACACAGACACAGGGAGAACATGCAAACTCCACACAGACACAGGGAGAACATGCAAACTCCACAACTCCAGACAGACACAGGAAGAACATGCAAACTCCACAAAGACAAAGGGAGAAGATGCAAACTCCACCCAGACACAGGGAGAACACGCAAACTCCACCCAGACACAGGGAGAACACGCAAACTCCACCCAGACACAGGGAGAACACGCAAACTCCACCCAGACACAGGGAGAACACGCAAACTCCACCCAGACACAGGGAGAACACGCAAACTCCACCCAGACACAGGGAGAACACGCAAACTCCACCCAGACACAGGGAGAACACGCAAACTCCACCCAGACACAGGGAGAACACGCAAACTCCACCCAGACACAGGGAGAACACGCAAACTCCACCCAGACACAGGGAGAACACGCAAACTCCACCCAGACACAGGGAGAACACGCAAACTCCACCCAGACACAGGGAGAACACGCAAACTCCACCCAGACACAGGGAGAACACGCAAACTCCACCCAGACACAGGGAGAACACGCAAACTCCACACAGTAAGGCCTGGGCGACCCCTTACTGCGAAGCCACTCAGCCACTGTGCCGACACAATAGAATGTCACTGTAGAGCTGTAGATTTTCAAGTACTTCATTAAGTGTTGAAAAATGGCTCGCTGACATTTTTGAACCCCACATGTGTGACCCGGAGTCTGAGTGTTTTCAAATAACTGCACATAAATACAGAGCAATGGCTGGAGATAGGGGGTAGGTGAAAACGACAATTTTCTGAGCACATAAGCGTCAAATGCAGAACAACACAGGGCTGCTCATGAATCAGTCAAAATACCATTATACTTGTTAAAAGCCGATTTTACATAATATGTGCCCTTTAATATTTTTATTTCATTTTATTAAGTAGATTATGACAACACAGGCATTGCTGGTTGTCACGCCACATGGCCATAAGACACGTTTTGACGGTCACATCGTGCTGGAATAAACTGAGGGGTAGGCCATGCCGCAGGGAGGGCATCTGACTTAAAACATGATAAAAGGAAACTGTAAGTCACTGCAGGCTTTAGCTGCAGGACAGATTGTAAATCCATTTTCAAAAATAATCCCAAACCTTTCAATACGGCATCAAATTCAAAACAAATACGCAAATGAATTCACTGTTTAAGTGTTTTGTTTTGGGACCTTAATTAACATTTTGTGTATTTGATTTGTAAATGGAAAATTCATTTTGCTCATCATTTTGGTGAAGAGATGACATGTTTACTGAGAAGTACACTTGAACAACAGATGTAATATATTACTCTGTGGAGATGCAGTAAAAGGCGGAGATAAGGGCCATTGTAGAGCTGTGTGCGGAGCGAGGGGTATACTTTATTTAAGAGCACTCGCTGTATTTATTCTCAGACAAGAGCAAACACTTTGGGTTTGATAATGTGCTTGATAAAATTGCCATTTTATTGCATATAATTCAGAGTCATCAACACGCTGTACAAACAAAGGCCAGTGGTGTGTGTCATGTTATTATTGTTCATGTATCAGGTTTAATGCGCTTTTGAGTTTGGGTTAGGTCTTGTTGGTTTAAACCGCTGCTACTTTTTCGCAGGTGATTCATTTTTGTGGCATCAATTTTAGCCGATAAATCTCTGAGTGTGATTTGAGCTAAAAGATCATAAAATACACCATCAAGGTCAGCACAAGATTTAAAGCTGAAGTGACCAGACTTGGTCTGAGACGGGTCAATATAATGGAAGACCAAGTTAACTCACAAATTTCAGATGTCGTTTTAGACAGGACTATAGTGTTACTGAGGCCGCAGACTGTTGTGTTTTGACTATTGTGAGAAGAAATATCACAATTAGTGAATGATTATTGTTATATTATTGTAATGATCTGATATTTTGTGTTTAGTTCAGAGTTGACACCGTCTGTTGTCCTTGTAAATGTTTATGTGTTGTTAATGTAGCTGCTTTTGTATGTGACGCTTGGTTGCTATGCCGACAAGTTGATGTGAGGTTCTGTTCAGCAGTTACTGGCATAGACTGTATATATAAATGGACAGAACTAATGCATTAGCCGCCGTGTTCCAAATAGGAAGTGATCATGGGCGCGCTTCCGGCTCCATCGACTCCTATGGACTGAGACGGAGCAAACATCGTCGCTGGATTAAGGAGGCAACCAAAATGCGGAAACGTGCCCACAGGACTGTAAACCGGGATGAGGGGGCCTTTTTACTCTCACACACCTGCTGGTATTTTTATTTCGCTATTGTGTCTGTAAATCAAGATATGAACATTAATAACAGACAAATCATGCGTGATTTACAGACACAACCGTGAAATAAAAACACCAGATTCATGTAGAGCGGGTTAATACGAACATTTTGAGACCAAAATGACGAGGCTCACTGCAGTTACAGAGGGAGGGGCGACAGTTTTTCAATGCAAAGTGAGCTGATTTAAACAAGTTTTGGCACCATTTTTCTTACCGGTGGAGGCAGGACGACAGCGCCATCTGCTGTCCAACTTCTTCAGGACAGTTTCCCAGCAGGTGTGTGAGAGTAAAAAGGCCCCCTCGTCCCGGTTTACAGTCCTGTGGGCACGTTTTCGTATTTTGGTCGCCTCGTTAATCCAGCGACGAAGTTTGCTCTGTCCCCGTCCATAAACTGGTTAGTAAAATTTGCGAAAAAATTATTATCTTGCCATATTGATACAACCACCAAAATCAGTATAACAGCCATTTTACCTGCTCCCATCTCACTACACCAAACGCCTAAATAGTGATGTTATTTTAAACCCAAGAATACGCTTTCTAGACAAAACTACTTCACAAATGCTTTTAACTTTTTCAGCTTTTCCTTATTTCCAGTGCGGGGTATGGGGTAGGGCTCTGGGGTATACAGGTTAATTTACTTTGAAAATGTGAGTGCCTCAGTCTTTACCACTGAATCCAAAGGGAGATATTTTTCACCAAGCCAAAAGGGTGTGTGAAGGGTATAATAAATCCCCCTCCTCAAACCTCACGAGCCTCTCACCTGGTTCAACGCACGCTAAAAACCAGGGCCCACAGCTATATCCGGCCTATACGCTTCACCTGAATAATGCAGAAGGTCAAAAGGTCATCCACGCATTTCCATTTCTATAAAAACGGAGAGGAGTGCATGCTGGGAAAAGCGGTTCAACACGATTACTTTCTATGGGACTATGCTAATTGCTCTTGATGTATTAATATCTCACCTTGTGGGCCTTGACTGCTTTTCCATCTTTAAAGCTCACCTCGTCAAAACGTGATGAACGACTCCAAGTTGTTTTTGCATCTGGACAAACTATTCTCAATGGAAAAACTGCAGTATTTTTAAGAGAAGAGGGTCAGTCGTCTTAAAGGGCAGTGGACATGCCGTATATCACATCATGGCTAATTGAGTCTATGGTAAATTCGTATGCAAATAACTGCACACTATAATCCTGATGAACTTCTGGAGCATTTCCTCGAAATGAACTCAACAAACTTTTTAAAGGGCCCATATTACGTTATTTTCTGATCTATGTTACAACGTTGTTTCCTCGTCAAAAACATGTCTGGAGTTGTGCTTTGTTTCATTCACACATGTTCAACACAAAAACCCTGCATATTTAGGCTGAGTTCTTCAAATAGAAAACACTCCGTTCCACCTTGTGATGTCATGTGGTGATACAGGAAGTGCTCCACTGTGTTTTTTTTTAACTCCATCCACCTTCACTAGAATCATCTGAATAATTTCAGCCCCTGGAATTCCCAGTGTGTAAGGAACAAAAGGTAAAATGTAGCTGTTAGCTTGAAAACTACCGCTTCATGACATCATAAGTTGGAACAGAGCATTTTGAGCTTTGGAGATGCAGACAGACTAATAATAAAGTGTTACTCAAACATGCGTGAATGAAACAAAACACAACTCCAGGTGTGTTTTTGAGGAAGTGACAACATTATAACATGGCTTAAAGCTCACGCAAGTCCATTTTGCGTAATCTAAGACCTTTAAACTAGGGCAATAGTTTGATCATTAAAACACACTTTATGAGCAGAAATGGCTAAGTACAAATGTAATATCAAATTTAAAGTATTTATTTAGTGTAATATTGTAGAATGTCTTCGTTGTTATAAGACATCTGCAGCATTTCCTCACCAAAACAGGAAATAAATCAGTTCTCGAATCAGTTTGAGAGACCAGAGATTAAAATAGTTGTATTTTACTCATCTAAATACAGTATGTGTGAATTCATTTGTGCATTTAAAAATGTTTTCAGCTCACACATTTCCAGAGTTGATTATATTATTATGTGCCATAGAGTGACCTTGATGTTTCCTTGATAGATTTAAGCGAGCGCACAGCGCCTCTTACGGTGATGACTCCTGAAGTGAGCGGGCTTGTTTATATGCGCAACGTGAGGTATAGCTGTGTCTGCCATGACCCCACACTGTGTCCCTCTGTCTCATTTGTCAAACAGCACCTCCTCTGGCGGCCACATGCACGCGCACCACTGGGAATACACCAGGCAGGAGGGGAGCGGGAGGGATTCAGATACATAAACAGTGGGAAGCTGATACAGCGAATTATACAAATCTCAAGGAGTTATTTGTGGACTATATTTTAAATGCACGCTGTGGAACTGCTTTCCCTGGAATGTTCCACTGTATCGAATTAGACTTATCTCCATGGAGACAAACGCGTGGCGCCACGAGGGGAACTTACAGGTATGATATAATTCTGAATTCTATATCTTACTGTAGGCGGCATGGTGGCTGTTTGTCTAGCACTCTCGCCTCACAGCAAGAAGGTACTGGGGTCAATATCCGGGCGGAGTTTTTATCTCCTTGTGTTTGGGTGGGTTTGCTCTGGGCACTTTGGTTTTCCCCATTAACCCAAAACATACACCATAGTCACCAAGTCTGGCTTAAAGGGCCCATATTTCGCTATTTTCTGATCTACGTTATAATGTTGTTTCCTCGTCACAAACAGACCTGGAGTTGTGTTTTGTTTCATTCACACACGTTTAACACACAAACCCTGCATATTTTAACCCTGACTCTCAAATAGAAAACACTCTGTTCCACCTTGTGATGAACGTGTGTGTGAATGGGTGAGTGGTTCCTTGATGTGCTTTGAGGGCCTTGAAGGTGGAAAAGCGCTGTATAAAAATGTGACCATTTACCATTTGGTTCTATGCAGTATGTGATCTATGCTTTGTGTAACCTTGTAAGTTAAGACTGATCTCAGAAAGACCTAAAGTTCAGGTTTGCTTTCTGGTGCAGAGTTCCTGATCTTTGGTCATATCCTGAACTGCCCTGTTGCTGGGTTTCAGATGACATCACAACATTCTGTGGGCCAATAATATTCATTACAGACGGGGGGAACTAAAATGTATATTGTTAAAATGCTGATTTTTGTTGTAATACAGTGAGTTCTTTGGTCTACTCCATAGACCGTATAAAGAAGTGGACTAAGTGAGTGTCACCCAAAACAGTCAAATGAAGCTCATCGAGGCTAGAAGTGATAGAGGCGAATTTAGAGCCGAGTTCCATATTTGGAATTCCGACCGTGCGTATCACAGCAACCAAAGAGCCAATCTGGAGGCTGTTGAAGGTAACGCCCCTTCCCGCCCGCACCACTGGTTTAACACGGAGTGAGCGCTTAGCAACGCTGTCAATCAAACCTGTTACTAACGCTAGTGGAAGCGACCTCGGGGGAAAGAAGGCGCCTGATTTGTCTGTTATTAATGTTCATATTTTGATTTACAAACACTATAGCAAAATAGAAACACCAGGATCATGTAGAGCGGGTTAATACAAACATTTTAAGACCAAAATGACGAGACTCACTGCAGCAATTAAGGAGAGAGGCAGTGACAGTTTTTCAATGTAAAGTGAATTGGAGCCAGAGTCGATGACGCAGGTAGCGCGCCCAGAATCACTTCCTATTTGGAACGCAGCGGCTAGCGGGTTAGCTATGTCCATTTATATATACAGTCTATGGTCTATTCACTAAAAGAAATGATCAGGTTTAACATGGGTGAATTTACCTTTTGGATATTTCATGGCAAAATACAATGTAATCAATAGAAAAAACTGGTTCTGAGAGTTTGACATCATCACATTCTAAAAAAACACCAATACAGTGCCAGGTCTGAAAGAACTGTCTTTACAGTTGCTAATGTTTTCCCAAGTCTGCACATATTTTAAAGAAAACTTGGATCAGCCATAATCATGTTCTGAAAATACATGTTTGACCAAAAGAGATGGTCAAACAGTAAATAATAAGATCCCAGTCCACAACAAAACTTTTCAAAGCACTACCTGTGATGCGCTTTATACCCATCACAGTTAATCTTCAAAGCAGAGAATGGATGCCAGATACGGTATATCATTTTCTCATATACAGGACGTGCAGCCTTAATGAAGTCCTGTCCCACTTTAGCCAGAGATCAAAACATGTGGCTCACCATCACACGACTTAAGGAAGCCGCTTCTGCAAACACCACTTTGTTCTGCTCTCTGAAGTTGTGCTACTTTTTCCTCATCTTTTGTGAAACTTACTTCATTACTTTTTGTTCCATTTAAAAAGTTGAACTTGTGAAGGTATTTTTTTTTTGCCCAAATTTGATCTTTATAAATATTGTACGACTTGGAAAATCACATCGAGGAACAGACTGTCCTTTAAAACAAAGGACCCTTTTGAGACCTGGGGTTTTGTTTGTCTCTAATGAAGAAACATACACCAGCTGCAGACGTCATAATGGTCGTAATGAGTCGGATCGGTTTTAAAGATCTTCTTCTTCTTCTCACTCCTTTTCGAGCTTAAATAAGAAAAAATATGTGAAATGTGCATTAAGTGAACTGGATAGATGAGTTCATTAATCTGCTCGAAATAAATACAAATGAAAAAATGAAAAAAAATGGTTTCTGTATTTCAGAAACAGATTTTATGTCAAATGTTTTTTTGGTCTTTGCCACGTTGCTGATAAAACCCCAACAAGCTTTCGAATTTTTGTCTCTGGGGAAAATGAATGTGAAATTAACTTCCGGAACCTCAAAGTGCGTGATCACAGTTGACCTTTAAACAGTCGTCAATTTAGGATATTAACCTTGATTGACTGCAGTTACAAAACGGCATTACTTAAAGCCACACTATATAACTTTTTAGTAAAAAAAATAAAATAAAATAAGATATTCTAGGTTCTGAGTTACGAAAAATCTCAGTTTTGTCGAGATGTTCAAACACAAATGCTGAGGGTTTGATCCCTACTATTAAAGGATTCATTTAATTTAATTTATTTATTTATTTCGAGCACATGTATCAAGTAAACTTAATGCACAATTCACATTTTTTTTCTTATTTAATCTCGAAAAGGAGCGGGAAGAAGGGATTGTGTATTGTTGTTTCATTGAGCAAGGCACTAAAGGCGCTTTGTGTTATCAGTGAGAATATTTGTGTGAGTCAAACTGAGGTTGGATACTGGGTCATTTCAAAAAGGGCCATTGACAAAGTGTAATATTCACCTTATTCCGGAAGTTGCCGTGGGCGTCGCTACAGAGCCGTTTCAAAGCCTCCCAGAGAATCGGTGCAGTGTTGACTTTTGCGCAAATCAACCTACTTTAAGTCAGATTTTAGCTACGAAACATATCTCAAATTCTTCTTAGAAATGAATGGGATTCTCGCTTAACTGTCACCACAAAGACTGCGCGGCTTAGTAGCGTTTAGAGGCAAAAGTGGGCGGGGCTGAATAAGGTCAATAGTGCAGAACGAAAGTCATTATTAGGAATATCAGCGCTGGTCCAGAAAAATGTGCCAGATCGAGTATCGACTTAAGTAAATATCCTGGTTAGATTTATAAATTAATGTAATAAGACTATTTACTGATCGTAGTTGGTCCAGAACATCTCATTATGTTTGAGGTGTTATTCGTACAAAGCTGTTCTGTAGTTACTTTAGAGAAGAATTGGATCAGTTTGTAGAAATAAAACTGGAGACAGACCGATGGGCGTTGGCCGATATATCAGGCTGATATTTGCACTGTTCAGGTTTAAATCTCTTGCAGAGGCTGATGTTTTGTTTGGTCCAGCCAGGTGCCTAAAGAATATGCAGCACATTTTATTTGAACACTTTACTGTGAAGAGGACAGAGCACAAATGTGACTCCACAGATTTCGCATCCATTTAGTGATAAAACAGGTTTGTGGATGAGTTTCTACTAATTTCAAAGGATAATAATCAAAATCGGCCAAACTTATCAGCCCAAAAATATTGGACATTGGCTTCTGTGGATTCTAAACAATCGCTATTGACTTTGGCCATGGAAAAACTGTTTGTAATGAAGTACAAGTAGTAAAGTACTGTACTTAAATATTAGGTAAGTGGATACTTTTTACTTTTACTTCACTACATCTGAGAGCAGGTATCTATACATTCTATATTTTTGAACTGGACTGAAAAGTAGAGGTATTTTTTATTATAGTTTGAGACCTGAGGGTTTATTTTTGTCCTTTTTTTGTTCATGTTCATAATTTGACCAAACAAAAAATATATAAATAAAAACTGCTAGGAAAAAAAAAATATATATATTCAAGTGTTTCTGTTCTTTATCAGAATCACTACATTTGAAGCTTTATTAGATCTCAAACTCTGCGCAAAATAATTTCATTTTTTACTCCTTATAAGTATTAAAATACCTAAAAATGTATGTTGTTTTTTAATGTGATACTTTTACTTTTACTTGAGTATTTTCTTTGCTCTGGTACTTTTGCTTAAGTAAGAAAATTGAGTATTTCTTCCACCAGTGGCCATCAAACCATATTCTTATAGAGCTGAAACTGACTGATATACAAAGAGTAAATGTTAAACCTTCCACATTTTTTTTGAAATTGGGAAACTTGATCAGACTCAAGCAACATGTACTGTCTTTGTACCAATGCAGTCGTTGAATTATTTAAAATCGTGGTATTTCGCGTTTTCTAAGAAGCATTTGAGCGCATTAGCATTAGCGTATACCTTCTCCCCTTTACCTTTAAGTGGAAAAAGTCTTACACTTAACGTCTTAAAAGCAGCTCTCCTGTTTGAAAGCGAGTTCAAACACACATCATCCAGACCGTTCCTTTAATCTGTCTCCTGCACCTATCTACACGCCCCACTTTGGCCACTGACCTCTCCAGTCTTGCATCTTTATAGCCCAAAAAAACAAACTTGAACCAACCAAACGGCCTTTTTCTCCTCGTTACAAAATCTTCTAAATCTTGAGTGCAGTCGGAGGTAGCTGCAGAAGCTGGAGAGAGTGTACGAATCACATGAAAGAAGCAGAGATCTGAGAAATACCATAAGCTTTTCCATGGGGCCCAGACACGCCGGCAATATTAGAGAAAGATTGATGCGCACAGCTGGCAACAGAGGAGAGCACAAGAGTGGAGAGGGGGACCGCGGCGGCTGGAGCACACACACTTCATTTGAAATAGGGTTTAAACGGGGTCCGGACAGTGGCTCAGTTCGTAGAGTGTTTGTCCACTGATCCGAGGGTTGGCGGTTTGAATCTCGCTCTCGACATGAACACCATTGGTTCAGCGGTCGGATCCGCTGACCCAACTCTCACAGATGAATGCTGTTGTTGTGTCTTTGGGCAAGACACCTCGCCCCCCAGTGTCTGCGTGCACTGGTGTTTGAACGTGCGCGTGAATGGGTGAGTGGTTCCTTGATGTAAAGTGCTTTGAGTGACTTGGAAAAACGTTACATATAAATGTGACCGTTGATCAAAATATGGTGTCCATGGATTTCAGAATTATAAAAAAAGTAGGACCATATCCATAGTGATTTACAATTTAAAACTATATATTTTACATTTAATATTTTATTTTATAGAATGATTTTGTTTTAGTTTGTTCAGTTAGGTTTGTTACAATTTTGAAATGGTTTAACCTGTTGCAGTCGAAGCTTAGTTTCATAATAGGCTCACTGTGTCTCAAAGCTAAAGCTA